>PVJX010003772.1:0-73449 GCA_004027295.1 Dolichotis patagonum
AAATGTCACAGAAATTTAGACTTCTTTTTTTAAAATTAACCTTATGGTTGCATTTTACATCACATTCATCATAGGGAATCTGTACCAGCACATAGTATATCTTGATTCTTCTTTTGTTCCCATTCTGCTTCCTGCCCTTCAACCTTTCTCTTTTTATTTACAAAAGCTTTGCTTCCATTTTGCCTTCTCTTCTCTTTTTTCCCCCTTTCCCATCTTCCCTTCCCCCCCTCTCCTTCCTTCTTCCTCTTCCCATTTAAAAATTTTCTTCCTACTTCCAATACTTACCATCAATTTTGATCCTTATTCATTCTTTAAGTGTCTCACACAAGGGAGACAACGTGATATTTAAACATCCCTTAGGAGGATGTCTCAAGGTGCATCTATTTACCTAAAAATGTTTCAAGTTTATCCTTCTTTATGGCAGAGTCATATGATGTTGTATATAAAAAACACATTGTTTTTGTCTATTCATCTCAGACATCTACATATGTCTGAGAGCTAACTAGTAAAAAAAAAAAGTTCACATGCTGTGCACTGTCCTTTTACTGTGTTAGTGGTTTCTTTTGCTGCACAAATATTTTCATTATGATAAGATCTCTGTTATTAATTCCTTGTAATAATTCCTATGCAAATGAAGTCTTATTCATAAAGTCTACACTTATGTCTTCAAGAGTTTTAGCTATTCTATCTTCTAGCAGATTAAGTGTTTCTGTTTTAATATGTAGATAGTTGATCCAAGACACTGAGAATTTTATCTTTGATATTAGCTAAAGTAGTAAGCATTTTTAATAGAAAAAAAGTCCAGACTGGGACAAGATAAATACTTCATCTAAAATCACAGAACTATACAGTGATGTTATTGAACTAAAATGTACATCATTCTATATCCATATCAACTTTTAGTTAAAATACCTCATCCTAGAATCTCCTTCAACAAACTTTGCTTATTCCTAGAATATCAACATGTTTTTACAAAACTAAAGTACCATTCCTATATCAACGTTCACATTTGATAGGAACCAAACCAGCTATATAAGCAAATATAATGAAAAGATAGGAGAAAATGAACATACAATTGACAAAATAAATCTAATGAAATGAAATAATGATATATTTCAGCACGAAAATAAAAAGAGGTAAAATTGGTAGTGTTTTTCCAAAGTAAAGGTACTAATGTATTATTTTTCAGAAACAGTTGAAAACATAAGATGAGTTCAATGAAACGGTTATCTGTAAGTTGTAGCTATTGTATGGCTTACAGAAATTCCTTTTCTGTATTCATTCATGCTATGATAAAGAACTATTCATTCAGGTCATAAAAAGAGATACCTAAAGGATATGAAGAAAGCAGTTACTATTGCCTTAATTCTGTGAGTACTACTCTACCACTCCAGGCAGATCCAGTAGTATCATACAGAGCTAAGGTAGGTAGGTGTATTCTAGGCAGTCAGAGCTAGTCCCTTGAGGGGGTCAGTGTAGAGGATGAAAACATATTACAACTGTGACGGGAGCTGTGTATATTGAAGACCAGGTCTCATGATAAAGATGTAATAACCAGTCCAACATGCATACCCAAAGGTTAAGTGTTACATTGAAGATTATGCTATACTTGATATCACCTGATTCAGTAAAGTCCTCCTGATGCATCCCTTCCTAAAAGGTCCTTGTTCTTTCCATGTACATTCACTATATGACCTGCCTCCCCATTGGATCTTACCTAAGTGGCTATATTTATAATCTTATTGGTTGGTCAAGGTATTGACCCACACTGTACACATCTTGTAATTTTCTACCCACCTTGTAATTTGGCTCTATGAAATTTCCTCTTTGAAGTAAGGTCTGCAGCAGCCAACTTTTGAGTCTCCTCCTGTCTCTCAGATGTTATCTCTAACAATAGACTGCAGAGGGAGAGAACCAGGGTCTACAAGGAGGAGATCCCTACTGGGAAAACATATTGTTTTCATTGTCTTATTAGGTTGGATTTTTATTTTCTTCTGTTTTGTTTATGTTAACTCTAATGGCATGAACAGATATTTGAAAAATAGCAATACATGTTATGGAAGCCATTATGTATTTACTACTGGCTTGTTTTGATATGCTTTATTGCATTCATTGTTTTGTTTTTATTGTTTCTCTTATATCCTGTTCTGTTCAATTTTTATATGTCCGAAGTTGCTTTATGCAGCTGTTTTGTAAACAACAAAGGTATTGGGGTAAATATCATTGATTTCATAAGGTTTGGAAGTCCTGTATCACTTATTCTGGTTTATTTTGATTGATTTTATTATATTATTTTCCTTAGTTTTATCCTGTTAAAATAAAAAAAATTATAAATAGATTTTTCCTACATTTCCTACATGTTGTTCCTTAGAATTCATTTTTGATTTGGGGCAAAATGAATTAGGAATATATAACATCTATAAATTTTGGGGTTATAGTATTTCCCCTATATCATTAGTTCATGAAAAGGACAAAGAATGTAAATAGGAGGCATGGCACGTGGCACACACCTGTATTGCCAGCACACACCTGTAATCCCAGCACTCAGAAGACTGAGCCAGGAGGATCACTGTGAGTTCAAGGCCAACCTGAAATGTGTAGCAAGACAATGTCTCAAAAAAAATCTTCCTCTGCTTTAACAATAAGTAAGACTTTAGATGCCATTAGGTCTCATAATCAATACAAAGATATCTAAAGCCACTCACAGAAGTAATCTGTCATATAAGAGACATGTCTTCTTTGGTGGCATGAAATCGATCATTTTTAAAGTATTTTTTCCTCACTTTTCTGTTTTCTACAGACTTCTGTGTAAGCATGTGTCTTTATGTATTAAAATGTAGAAAGTATATCATATGCCTCTCCAGTTAGTACCTTTTGATCCCAATAATGCCAACAATACGTAAGCCAATAAAAAGCATAGAAAATTATGTTTTCTAAATTGATGTATCCAAGAAAGAATGTGAAAAATTCCATTAGAAGTTCTGAAGGCAAGTTTTTCATTTTCAATATAACCTATTAAAATATCATATAAACCAGTAAAAATAAAAATTACATACCTAAATTTGTCCAAAGAGTAGAACTATACAATATTTTTGTAGACTTTTAAATGATTTTTTAATGTTTCATCTAAGAAGCAAGATCAAAATAGTCTCTTTTAAAAGCTGGAAACTTAAAACAGAGTGTTATAAATTTGGCACTTGCAAATTACACAAAGGAGGAAATAAATGTATTTGTTGTTTATATGAGATATGCAGGTTAATTCAAGTAAGTAGAAAAATATGCATTTAATATTGAACCAATTTTCACAGATTGTTTAATTTCTAGCATCTTTCTAATCAACACTTGTATTAGTCTGCCTGGCTAGTCACACTGCGTGTATACGATCAGCTCAGAAGTGACACTTCTCCCAGCTGCTCAGGTTGGTAGTTTTGTTTGGCTGCTGACCAACTATAAGGAGGCCATTTGTTTTGGTAAAAAGGAAAAATGTATTATTCAAAGTAATCTCTGAGGAGAAGGAAGGGCACATTCACCTCAAATCACCATCCCACCTTTTACAGGCCAGTGAGGCTTTTTTAAAGTAAGGAAAGGGGAAGGGAGCTCAGAGATGCAATGCAGATCTCCACACTTGCTTTATGGCTTCCATAAAGCTTCAGCTCACTTTCCGCTTTCCTGTGGAAAAGAAAGTAGGCTCCATTCTGCTGGGCTGGCTTCTCCATACTCTGTAGTGGCTTTGGAACTAGAAAAGGAAGGAGTGTTGGTTGTATGCTCAGCGGGAGAAAAGTCTGGAGAAGTTTCTTACTTCTAGAAGAAAAATAAAATGTAACTTTTAAATATCCGTTCTGCATTACCGGTTATAATATGTTGATATGGTAGGTAGCACACAGACTGTGGGAGAAAGGAGATATAAACTGAAATCACAGACTCAGCATTTATTTATCTTATCACATTGAGTTTGTTTCCTACCTATAAATAGGGATAACTATCAGCTTTGTGGATTTGTTGTGAGAATTAGTTGATATAAAGTATAAGTTCTCAGTAGGAGTATTATAGGCAGCTAAGTTAGATAGAAATTAATAGGCAGTTAAGCAGGGCTAGGCCCTCAAGGGAGCAGTACAGATATAGGAATTTACCAGAATTGTGGCTGGAGGTGCCTCTGAAGAAGGCCAGACCTCAAGATGAGTTACAAAGCCAAGCCTACATAATTCACTAAAGGATGAACAGTGATTTGGAATTATACTCTAATTAGCACCACCTAATTCAGTAAGTCCAAATAAGCATCAGCTGTCCAGGTGGGTAACCAGAACATCTGGACCTATCCCTTCCCGAAAATGTTTCTGTTCTTTCTCTTAGAAGCTAATAAGTTAAAGTTAAATAAGTTAATAAGCTAAAGTATGCTCCCCATACACCCTTGCTATGTGCCTCCTTCCCTGCTGGATCAATATTAGCTAAGCGTCTATACTTGCAATCTTATTGGCTGTTCATAGATCGACCTGCATTGTATTCACCTAGTGATTTTGCTCCATAAAACATCCTTGGAGAACTGGCCTCTGTGGCAAGTCGCTTTCAGTACCCTATAGGGTACTGAAAGTGATCTCTCCATAAACCTTTCTTATTCTTGACCTCCACTGTCCTTTGGAATTCATTCTTCAGTATTTGGGAGACAAGAACTTTGCACATCTGACATCTAGAAGTTTAGCAGTTATATTTCTCCTATATTAGTAGGACCAGTAATTGTTATCTTCTTTACCATCATAGTAGGGATGTTAAAGAAAACAAGCCCTGTCCTCACTGCACTAGTTAACTCAGCATTCTACCTTTCTAAATAATGGTTTAATTGAATTAAACTAAGCTTGGCTGCTCAACAGGCTAAAGGCTCTGAGAGCATTTACTAAAGGGAAACACATTAAAATAGAAGAATGAATGCAAATGTATTTACAAAAAGAAAATACTTTGTATCAATAATACAAAACATGAAGGTTAAACTTTTAAAAATCAACATAAAATAAAACTTGTTAGCATTACAATACACCTAATAGGCAAAACTATGACAAAAAATATATATTATATTTCATTTATACACATATGAAGATATATATAAGTGCTATGATAGTTAATTTTATGCCTTGACTTAACTGAATCCCAGGATACCCCAGTTTCTTGTTAAGCATTAATTCTGGATGTCTCTGTGAATGTATTTGGTGGACTGAGTAAAGAGGACTGCCCTTCCCAATGTGAGTGTTTCCCAACCAAACTGCTGAGGGCTTTAATAAAGCACACAGGTGAAAGGGGAGGACTTTCTGGTTGCCTACCCAGCTGCTGAAGCAGAGACCTTGACTTGGCACTGTGTTCAGATTTTTGATTCTCAGGCCTTTGGCTTCAGAATAAAATCTCTACTAGGAGCCCTTGGACTCAGGCTTGCAAACTATCCATCCAGCTTTGCTTGATCTCCAACTTGCAAATGGGCAGCCAACTCAGCCTCCATAAGAGTAAGTCTCTCTTCTGTCTTCTTTTCCCCCCTTCCCTCTCTTTTCTCTCCTCTTTCTTCTCCTCTACCCTCTTCCCCTCTCTCTGTGTCTCTCCTTAATTCTGTTTCTCTGAAGAACCCTGGATATTACAAATATCTTAAAATATTTAATTGTTATCTGACACTTGGAATTATTGTCTAAGCTTTTCTAATATTTTGCTTCTAAAATTTGAAAACTACTCTTTGTGGAAGATATCTCACAAATGTGCTATAGTAACACAGAGGTGAAATAAATTATTTTAAAAATTACACAATTAATTTTCCTCTCTCTCTCTCTCTCTCTTTCTATGTTTCTCTCTCTGGCTCTCACTGTCACTCTCACTCTTGCTCTGTCTCTCAAACAGGATTATCAACTGAGCTACACCCAGGGCCTGGGTCCTATTTTAAGAGTTAGGACTACAAAAATAGAAAAGTCAAAAATGTTCTTGTGGTAATGGAGCTTATACTTTATGTAGATGGAGGATGCAAAATAAATAACCTGAACTATTTACTGTAATATTAATTACTATCAGTATGAGAGTTCTATGAAGCATAGCATGATAGAAAGTGGAATGAGAAGAGGGATAAAGGCAGACTAAATAATCTAGAAAGGGATACTTAGACTTGAAACTTGAATGCTAAGAGTATGAATCATATTGTTACGTGTAGCATTGCAGTATATTATGTATTCATGGAAAAGATGAAATGTCAAATGAACATAGAATATAAAATTGCACAGACACCTATTACAGCTAAAAAATCATTCTTATGACATGAATTAAAATGGCAACCTAACTCTTTTTTCAGGGTCAATATGATAGGAATATAGGGTTTTTTCCATTTATTTATAATTTTAGTCTAATATTTCAGAACAAAGAATAAAAAAACACCTTAAGTGTAATGGAAAATACCAAACACAACCCCTGCATCTCATCAACAATTGTCATATGAGAGTATAGCATACCAAGTCTATTATATGTCATTTTAATAGCTGTGATTTTAGATACCTGAGGAAGCTGAAATAATAATGAAATCATCAAACCTTCTATTAGTCACTCTTAACCCTTTTCACGTATCGTTAGCTGATTCCTCTTCTCTTACTACTCCAGGCAATTTTCTCTCCAACAATCATTCCCTAGGAGACAAACAACAAATCTATCACAATTTTTATCCTGCACTCTTTAATTTTTCATCAATATCACCATCTAGGGAGCAGGCATCTTGCAAGAGAGCAATAAGCATGTTTGCAAAATGATCTCTCCCACTCATGTGTCACTGCATATCTGCTGCCTTCTCCTCTGCTGCCTCTACACCAAAACAATTGGAAATAAAAATGTAAGCTTCCTATGCACACTCACCAGTGTACACGGCGTATCTGCCGAAATAGCCTCACTTATAGGTTACAGCCTGTCTCATGTCTTTTCAAAAATCGCAATTAGTTTCTGGAGGTCCAAAGTCAAATACATTGTCTTAAAAAGTAGTTTTAGAGCAAGCCACAAAGCTCTCCACTTGGTAATTTAAATGACTGACCGCTCAATTTATGAGCATTCCCAGCAATAAAATTCAGCCTGAACTTAATAATAGCACATTTTATGTGACAACGATGACAATTACAATCTATAGTTACTGCAGTAGCCCTTTGGTCTAGGGAAAAATGACAGTATTAATTATACACACTTGCCATTTATCAGACTTAACTTGGCAGGCGATTGAGCTCAGAACTATCTCCAACTTCACTTCTACATTTACCATTTTCTAATCCACTGAAACGAAGATAATTAGAATAGAAAAAAATTGAACAGATCCTTTTTTCACTGCTGCTATCTTGATTTCATATATAGTATAGTTCTTCAATCATATTAAATTTATAACACTTGCTTTAAAAACCTGTGATTGTTTATTTTTTAAACTCTATACCAAAGATTAATATTTCTTACTATAGTAAAGTCTGTACAGTATAGTATATGCAATTTTGACTAGGGGCAAGTTTCTTGTTTTTATTTTATATACTATTTTAAAATTTGCTTTTTTGGGAGACCTTGGGTCCTCATTATTTTATTTATTCTACTAGTGTATGTTACTGTATGTTGAGAATTAATATTGCTTTAAAATTTCAATTATCTGAAGGACTCAAATAAGGCTCTTAAACTGTATTTTATTTAATCATTTTTATCACTCATATTTAATTACATCATCTATTTTATTCATGACTTTCCTTCTTGGCCTCAATACAATTTGCAGATATACAGTATACCATTTAACATTCAATACAATTATAGGATTATAATATAATATAATTATAATTCTGTTTTCAGACTTACTCTTTTTTTCAGAAGACTTAGCAAACTCTTATTAACACAACGTCTATTGTGGTTTTGCATGCATTTCTTCTTCAATTCCTATAAAAAAGCTAACAAACACAACTTTGTATAAATATTAATATTTGAGGGTTTATTAAGATTAGGCAGCAGCTGGGGATATAACTCATTCACACAGAGCTTGCCTGACAAGTGCAAGGTACTGAGTTCAATTCCCAGAACACCCCCCCAAAACAAATAATGAAAAAAGATAGAAAGGAAGGAAGGAACGAAGGAAGGAATGAAGGAAGGAAGGGAGAAAGAAAGAAAGCAAAGAAAGAAAGAAAGAAAGAAAGAAAGAAAGAAAGAAAGAAAGAAAGCATTAGATAACAGTAATACCTGAAATTAGAAATTCTCAGTTAGACCTCCAAAAGCAGATATAGTGGGAGATATGATAAAGGTCTAAAAAATCAAGGTGTTTCAACCACCGATACTGCCTCTGATTCTGTCACTGTTAGTCCAAAATATGCGGTAGGTAACTCTCTTGTGTAACAATACCAATCTAGAGAAAATTAAATAGTGCAGAAATACTATGAACAGGTAGAATTCGAAAGACATTTCTGAGCTATAAAGACAGGGTGTTGTACTGAAAATGCATTATAAAGATAATAAAGAATATGATCTCTTATAAACTTGGAATATGAAAAAACAGTTAAACTCATAGAAGCAGAAAGTAGAAGACTGGTTTTTAGGTTAATGGGAAACGAGAAAAATAAGGAGATGTTGGTCAAAGAGTATTAACTTTCAGTTATGAGATGAATGAATTCCATTTATCTATTATAAAGCACAGTGATTATAATTAATAGCTATTGCACGCTTGAAATATTTTAAAAGTTTCTCATCATATACATAAACAAAGTAACTATGTAAGGTAATGAATATGTTAATTAACTAATTTGGAGTAATTTTTTTACCATATACGTGTATGGTAAATTATCTTGTACAATTTAAATATATACAACCAGATTTTTAAATATACCTTAATAAGTCTGGGAAGCATAAAATAATTAAATTGCAACTAGAGCTAAATTTTATAATTACTTCTCATAAAATCTTTGGAAAGATACTGAACTTACATCTATTTCAATTTTTAATCTGTAATAATAATGGGATTGAATTATACATTGATTAGTCAGTCCCCACCCCCTTCCTTGGGCTCAAATAGCTGACATACACAATTTAAAGAGAAATACTTATTGTGGCTCATGATTTCAGAGGCATGAGTTCAAGGCCAGCTGGTTCCAATTTAAAAACAGCAAGGCAGAATGGCATAGCAGAGGACAGCAGTTCAACCCACAGCGGGCCAGGAGGCCAAGAGCAGGGGAGCAACCAGACCAAGAGGAAAGGACGGAAGGCAGAAATATGCTCTTCCTAGTTATGTCCCTGTGACCTAATTTCTCCATCCAAGGCTCCCCCTAACAGCACATTCAGGCAGGAACTCAGCAGTGGATTCATCTGTTGATGAAGTCAGCACCCCATGATCTAATTGCCTTCCAAAACTCCCACCTTGGGTTTAAATGTGACACTTGGAAGACATTTTAGACCTTGCTCTCACATAGTGGTGAGAGCCAGGAGGGACTTCAAAGCATCTTTTTCTTTTCATATCAGAAAAAGGAAAACAGGTCAAAGAAATGTACTATATTTGGTAGTTTTGGAGTGAAGATCAGAAGTTTTGAAAAGTTTTATTGCATTTACCTAGAAATTAGAAAACATAGTCCAATATCCTTAATATGCCTATAATAGGCAAAATAATGTCCCTCCCAAAGATGTCTACTCCTTGATCCTTGAAACCTACTGTATGTGAACTTGTCAAAGAGGACTTGCAATATAATTAAGTTAGAACTATTGTGTTATAAGAGATTACCCTGGTTCCGAGGTCAAATATAGCAGAGCTCAGATACTAGAAATAAGTAAACCTGTTCTGGAACAGAATCTCCATCGTGGTATTTGGTCAAAGGCTAGATCACATCTTCATTTTTCTGTACTTCCAGAATCAGTAAAACTTGTAGAACACTAAGCAGTATTAAAAGAGCAAAAAACTCTGCAAACACACTGTAGAACATTTGTTCAGTGTTCTACAGAGAAACAAAACCTATAATGTATATATACTCACACAAGCATAGAGGTTGTGATAGTTAACTCTGATGTCAACTTGATGGATGAAGAAATGACTGTAGATTACTGAACCCCATTTTTGGGTGTGTTTGCAGATGACTGACAAACCGAGGAGGGAAGATCTACCCCCTGATGTGAATAACATCAACCAATAGCTTTTTAGCATGGATGTAATAAAAAGGGAAAGAAGAATGTGTTTCCTTTTGCTTCTTCAGAGCTCTGGTCTTTGTATTACTTTTGAACACTCATCTCCAGTTTCTTCCAATTTCCAGCGCAAACACTTCAGCCTTCTGAAGTAGATCCTTTGGCTTTCCAAAGGACTCTGCAGTGAGCTCTGGGACTTCAACATTTTACTGGGTCATCTGGCTCCTCAGCATAAAGATAGTCATTTTGCATTATTCCACCTGTAATTCTGCATCAGCACTGAAAGCCTACTTAGTAAATCCTCATATATTATATTATATTATATTATATTATATTATATTATACCATATTAATCTGCTCCTCTAATGAACCCTAACTGATATAGAGATTGAGAATTTTTTCCATCTGTTATGTGAAATATGGAGGCCCAAGACAGCTGGTAACATAATTCTATATGAGTCCATAGGCCTGACATCTAGGGGAGCTACTGGTGTGAGCTCGAGTACACAGGCAGAAGAAAATCAATATCCCAACACAAATTCTCAGAAAAGAGAAAAATCACACTTCCTCTACTGTTTAAACTTATTCAGGTCATGGGTGAATTAGATGACGCCCACTCATACTGGAGAAAATTCAGTAGAATCACTGGCATGTCTACTGGCGTAAACACTTCCTCCTTTGAACCAACAGACCATAATAGCATCATAGGAAAAGAAAACAAAAACCTTGTTAGTGTTTCACTTATAAGATTATAGTGAGTATGATAGTTAACTGATTGAATAAGAAACACTCAACTAACTTGGATCAGCACAGTTCTGAGTGTGGCTGAAGGGATTTAATGAAGACAGAAGACCCACCCTGGGTGTGTGTGGCAGTAACCAGTAAGTGTACAGCCTGAATGGATAAAGAAACAAGGAAGAAAGGCTTGCTCCTGTTTCTCCAGAGGAGCTTCCTTGTCTTCACCTTCACTTTGGGCATCATCTCTGGGCTTCCAAAGCAGATGCTTCAGCCTTCCATCCCAGACCATCCACTGAAGAACCATCAGCTTCCTGATACAGACATTCCTGGAACTCTGCAGTCTGCCAGATCCTTTGGATCTCACTTCACCAGCATCCCCTTTGTATTCTTCCACTCCTGGCTCTGTGGGCAGCCATTGTATGCTTACCTTGTAAATCCTTACATATGTATTTATATGTCTTATATTAAATCAGGTTCTCTAGTGAGCACTGACTGATACAGTGAGCAATACCACTTCCATGTCCACACCTGGATTCCTGGACTGGTGAATCCTAGTTAAAGCAGAGACCATACCATATTTTGGATCCATTCCAGAGCACACACACACTGAACAGAACCTTGCCAAAATCTTGCAATATAATGTCACCCAACTATAACTGAGTCTTTAAAAGACCTTTCCACTGTTCCACCAAACCAAGTGCTCTGGGTGACAGCAAGACAGTAAAAACAATACATTTCATGCACGTCAGCCCATTGTCTTTTTTTTTAATTGTGGAATGAATTTTTCTATCTAGAGCAAAGCTGTGTGGGATACCGTAACAGTGGATAAGGTGTTTTGTAAATACATAGATTATAGGCAGCTAAGTTAGATAGAAATTAATATACAGTAAAAATGGAACTGGGCTCCCAAGGCAGTCAGTAGGAAAATAAAGACATCAGAATTGTGGACAGAGGCAGATCTGAAGAAGGCCAGGGCTCAAGACAGAGTCACATTGGTCAGACTTCTACAGCTCTCTAGGGAACTGTATTGAGATTATACTGTAATAGTACCACTCAGTCCATTAGGTCCGGATATGCATCAGACACCCAGCTGTGTGACCAGACCTGCACCCATTCCTTCCCAAAATGTTCCTGTTTTAGAAGTCATAGATAAGCCAAGTTTAGTGATATCAGCCCTAATCTTTGCTCCATACTCTGGATAAATAGTAGCTAAGTGGCTATACAGTAATACCATAACTGATGAATGCTTTTGTTTGTAAACTGTTTGATTTACAAAGAGAAGTATTTGGCAAAATTTCTTTTTTGTTTGTGAACTTTCTATCAAGTGAGGAACACAACCACAACCATCTTTCCAACACAAACGTGACCATGGTCATCATTTCCAGAATTGTGAGCCAAGTTTGAGAACCAAGGCCATGAACTAAGACATCACTGTACTTGCAATTGTATAGGTTGCTTGTATTCTGACCCATGTTGTACCCACAATGTGACTTTTCCCTGTAAATTACCTATGAAAAGAGGCCTTACTGGCAACTACTTGAGACCCCTCCTGTCTTGCAGGAGCTATTTCTGCTCCCCAGTAGACTTTTCCTACTCTTAAACTCCTTTGTTCTTTAGGATTCATTCTTTGATTTCAGGGGACACAAAATCATCACATCTAACATCTAGCACATTGGTAGATACATTCTCCTATATCACATAAATGATAATTCTGGCAGAGGCACTATTTTTTCAAGGAAAGTAAACTCATGTCCAGAGTGTCTGTTCCAAAAGACTCAAATTTCTGCCTCATTCACAATGGAAGAAGTTCAAGATGATCAATCTGTTGGGAAGAAGCAGTGAATCACATTGGGAAATGGTGTCATAAAAGAGATTCAATATTGGTCTAAGCCTCTGACAGATTCACACTCAACAATGACCAGAGTCAGGTTCACCTTGGTGGTAGAAGTCCATGTTCCTAAGGACATTCAAAACCAACTTCTATCCCTGCCACAAGGCAAATTGGTTCTTGGGCCCCTTAGGGTGTGATAAGAGCAACTTGGAAAAGAAAGCCAGGTTAACTAGCTGCTATAAAAAATACTCAGAAATTCCATAGACAGAAAATAACAAAAACAAGTATTTTTCTTTTCATAAGGGGAAGGAGGAAACTATTTCCCTTCTCCTCCTTCCTTAGAAACATAATGAACCTGCCCACTTATTTCAGTGCTTTAGTAGGCAAATACAATCTTTCCAGAAACCAGATAATACCATGTGTCTCAGCTTTTATGGATGGAAATTATCTCCACGGTCAGAGCTTTTTCCTTCTCTAAGTGTAAATGCCAGTAGAGACAGCTGTCCGGTCTCTCAAGTACCCTGGGTTTAACCTAAAAGCCTAATCTAGCTGCAACCATTTAGCATGCCTGGAAGATATTATCTTTGAAGGTCAGATCAATTAACTAATTCTTAGAGTATACCAAGAAGAAAATGTTTCTCAGAGAAGTAAAGGAATACTTCTTATTTTTTCACATTCTTAGAAGCTATTGTTACATTTTGCAGGAACATTGAGAAATTTTCAAGTTTTGACCTTAAAATTTACCAATGTGACTTTCAGTGTATCCTCATTTCCTAAAGTTAAAGATGAAGAATTTTCTGTCTACATTTTGCATTAAAATGATCACTCTTATACTAGTAAGAAAAAATAAAATAGAAAATATACTTTACAGCATTACACATTTAATTTGAGAGATCTATTTAAATTAAAAAGATATATATTGTATATAGTTACATGTCTCTATATCTTTTTATAAACTATGTTTATGATGTTACTTCTTCTAATATATTCCAGCCATTTTACACAAACCCCCAAAATGCTTTTCTTTATGTCTGTAAAATACCACTTCAAGAATTGGCTTTCTTTTTTCCTAAGTCTAAGAAAAATGACTTGTAAACAACAAGCTAACCTTACTTCAGATATTTCCTGCCAACTCCATTGATTTCACTGAAGGCTCCTGGGTTTGGAGAATAAAGTGCAACCCAGATGGTTTTGAAAAGTAGAGCTGGGATTTGACTTTTAAGTGTCTAAATTAGATCAATCAGATGCATCCCACACTGAACAAAGAGGAAATCAACACAACCAATTCATGAAACTTCAAAAGCCTGCCGCTTTTACTCAGGGTACAGGTTTTCCCACTGCAGACTGAAAGCTGAGTATATTCAGTTATGGCCAAGTCCTAGAACAAAAAATAGAAGGGACAGAAAAATCAATTTATTGAACAGTCTGACCTAACTTTGATGTGCAGTGCAGCAAAGCATGATAGTACAAACCCATAATAAATGCCTCTGATCACGCTAAAAACTGTCTTTGGTTATAAAACAGAGCACAAAGGGAAGGGATCAAGAATTACTGATTATCTGACTGGTTTGATCTGTACAGATGTCTAAGATTTTAATTCAAATCAGGGATAAGGTGTTTGCCTGGTTTTTTCTTAAATTTTTTTTGGGAAGAATTTCTGCTATGAAAACTACTCAAGTGATCATTTTTAACACTGCCCACTAAGATTACATGCATTTTTGAAGCCATTTAAATCAGTGGCTGAATTGGCTTCCTCTGTAAGCATTTTGAGATTAGAGATTCTATGCCTGTGTTGAACTTCTTCGGTCGTTAGGTTTGTGTCTTATTCAACTATCTAAAGGGCTTGGTAGTATTTGGAACAGGAATGGTGGGCCATATTTAAAGTGTGAATGAATAAATGCATAAGATATTGAGTAAATTAGAATGAGAATAATAACACACATACAGTATAACACTGAAAAAATCTTAGAAGAGGATTTTTCAGTGTGGTTTAAAATATAATTTCAGAAGGGTAAAAAGGTAGTCAAACAAATTTTCTCATCTCTGACTTTTATTATTTTGGTAATCAATAGGCAATCCCTTCAACTACAGTTAAATGCCAAGATGAAGGCATAGGATATTAAACATTTGTATATAATTTGAATGTGACAAAAGAAACTATTTTTCAAAATTTTCTTGGAAACATCTTCAACAGCAGATATCTTTGCAGAATCATCTTAAACTAAATTTACTGGATAGTTTTTTATCCCAGTATTTTGAACCCAAAAATTTTCCTAAAACACCACTGATAGTATTGTCAAACTCGTTTTCCCTTCAAAAGACATTAAGTTACTGTCTGCACATATACACTCACGTTTGTGCACTCATGCACACAGACGCGCACACACACAATGATAGCAGATAAACACTGAGGAAGAAAGGGAATAGAAGGAAACAATAAAAGAGGATTGAACAACAAAGGGATTTTCAAAAGGCTCCTCGTAGGAAAGGTTCAATATATTTTAAGTAAACAATAATAATAGTTACTTTGGAACCAAGTTTTTAGTACAAACTCCATACTCTATATGGAGCTCTAGTTGGACCCCTCATATAAAAGCACTAACAGTGTTTACAAAGATAATTTGTTCCTAAAAATAATCCTTTATGTGATCAGTATGTACAAGTATTAATAAAAATATTTCACATTAAAAAATATTCTATTGGTTTGACCTCCCCCATTGATTTTATTCAGAGGTGCTTTGACAGTCGTGTGTGTGTGTGTGTGTGTGTGTTGCTACTTACTGCTGAGTAAGTTTGGACCAAATATGTCCAAAAATTTATGGATGTAAGCAATTTATATTTTATTTTTTAGCAAGTACAGATGTAGTGTCATACTGAAGTCTTAGGGTATTATTTAGCATAAAGAATGTGATCAGAATTAACCAAGGGTTTGATATTTTGACTGTTACTAGCCAGATGTTTACTGCCCCACTTTGTATGTCTTGCTATGTGCTGATTCAGGAACAATCTGGTGTTTGAAAAGTAAACAAGTGCTGGAGAACACAAAGTCATATACCAATCTTCTACAGCTAATTCAAATAAGATCTTCATCAAGGAAAATCTACGACTTCTGAACTTTGCATGCTTTAACTTTTCAGTGTAATTATATTGTACATGCAGTACTTTAAGTAAGTACTTTAGCACTTATTTCAAAAGCATCTGTTTTCAGTGTTTTACACTTTTTTTGTTACATTATGTGTTACGTATGTATTTTCAGAATAAAATTATCATTTGTTAATATGAGAAAACAATATATTAGTTTAGGGTGAAATTCATCATACATATGATAGCAAATTTAAATATATATTCATAAATTAACATTCCTTATTAATATTAAGGAGAGGCTGACCAAAATTCATACTACAACTTAGTTTGTGAGCTTTCCTTTTTACATTAGTTTTGTTACTCTGCTTCTTGATTTTTAACTATTATTTCATTCTTTGTTTATCTGTAAGGATAGTATTAGGCCATTTCCCCATATCTGTGAAGGTTTATTGACTGAAAGTGATATTAAATTTGATTGTATAGAAGTCTGTTTAATCAGACATACATAAACATTAACATATCACCAGATGCTCACTGGCTGAACGTGAAATCCCTGAGACTCATCAACTCCTATTGCTATTTTGAATATATATACAGTAATTATGCTCTATAAATTTACCATAAACCCTGAATTAGCTCTTAGGGGAAATACAGGGTTAAGTTCCTATGAGCCAATCAACACATAACATAGTTGTGTTTATGTCTTCATTTAAAGGTACCTTACTAAATATATATCGTTGATTCAATAACACTGAAATTCCAAGCCAGGTACAGTAGTGCATGGCCATATTCCTACCATTTGGGTGTCAGAGGCAGTATAATAACTGTGTGTTTAAGGCTAGCCTCAGCTACGTAGTGAACTCTGGACCATCCCAAACTACATGGTGAGCTTATGCCTCAAAGAAAGAAAATAGAAAAGGAAAAAGCAATGACATAAGAAATTCTAGCTTATAGCATTGTAACTCATATCTAAAAGAACAATGGTTTTGTTGCACAGCCTGGTGATTTATAAAATTAATAATAATAATAATGTGCTTATTATAGAAATTTTAATTGTTCTCACATCAAAGAAATGATAAATACATGAGGATCTAGGATGTTAATCAGCTTAATTTAATCATTACACTGTATATGTATCATGATATCACAAAGTACTCATAAATATATTTATTCCTTGTCAATTAGTGAAATAAAACTTATTAAAGGGAATGGACACATAACCATCTTTATATAGTTTAGCTGGGCAAGTAGATTGTTATACATATTTGAAAAAAGACTGAAAATTATCTCTTAAATGCATGTACTTCAAGCAGTACTACTTTTGTAAAACTATTCTACCAGTTAAAGAGTTATCATGCAAAGTTGCATGTTTACATACATTGGTTGAAGGACCATGACTTCCAACGAGATGTCCATCAGTAGAATATATTATGAATTATGAAGAAACATAAGAGATGTACAGAATGATGTATGGGAGCATAGGAAAATATGTAGAAAGCTACACTGCAGGCTGTCACCAGTACTTGCTTCAAATGAGGTGAAAACAGGAGATGACACAAACAGTATGAAAATGCACTACTCTGCAGACCATCAAAGGAACATTTGCTTAAGTACAATACGTAAAATAAGGCTGTTCCAGACACATAATAACTACAACATAAGACATACAACATAAAACAGAATACTAAAAGCTGTTAGAGAAAAGACACAAGTCACTTATCCAGGAAAGCCCATTAGAATCACAGCAGACTTTGCAGCACAAACACTCAAGTCAAGCTATCCTTGAAGTAAGATATTTCAAGCACTGAAAGAAACAACTTTCACCCTAGACTGATGTACCCAGCAAAATTTCCATTCAAATTTAATGGAGAAACAAGATACTTCCATGACAAAGAACAACTGAAGAAATTCACATCCACCAAACCAATCCTAGAAAGAGTATTGAAAGACATATTAAATAGAGATAAAAATGACCACAATCCCCAGAACAACAGAAAGAAACCATCAGGTAGGACAAACAACTAAATAAGGGGAGAAAGCAGAAAGGAAACAATTGGAGCATAACATGACAAAGTTGAACCAGTACATATCAGTGCTATCCATAAATGTAAATGACCTCAATTCAACCATCAAAGGAAATAGGTTGACAGAATGGATCAAGAAACAGGATCCCACAATATGCTGTATACAAGAAATACATCTGACTCAAAAGGAAATGCATAAATTAAAAGTAAGAGGATGGAAAACAGTATTCCATGCAACAGGAAACCACAAAAAATCAGGGGTAACTATTCTATTTGCAGACAGTGTGAACTACAAACCTAAAATGATTAAAAGAGACAAAGAAGGTCACTACATACTCATAAGTGGAAAAATCCAAGAGGGAGGGAACTAACAACTATAAACATATATGCATCAAACACAGGAGCACCCAACTATATAAGACAGATACTAAAGGACATGAAAAACCTAATACACAAGGACACAATTATTACAGAGGACCTTAACAGCCCATTGTCACAAAGAGATAGATCAACCAAACAAAAGTCAGCAAACAAATATTAGAACTGAATCATACCTATGAGCAACTGGACTTAGTAGATGTTTATAGAGTGTTCCACCCAACCACAACAATATACACATTCTTCTCAGCTATACACAGGACATTCTCCAAAATAGACCATATATTATCCCATAAGATACTCTTAAGTAAATGCAAAAGTATTGAAATTGTCCCATGTATAATATTTGACCATAGCACACTGAAATTGGAAAGTAATGGCAAAAGAGCAAAACCTTCATAAATACATGGAAATTAAATAACCTTTTGAACAACCAGTGGGCTACAGATGAAAGTAAAAAAGAAATAAAGCAATGCCTACAATACAGTGAAAATGTGGAAACAGCATACTGTAATCTGTGGGATGCAATGAAAGTGGTCTTAAGAGGGACATATCTAGCAATAAATAGTCATATCAAGAAAACAGAGAGCACAAATAAACAACCTAATGTTTCATCTCAAGCTACTGGAAAAAAGATAAAGTTAAACTGAAAGCTCAGAGAAGAGAGAAAATAGTAAAGATTAGAGCAAAAATCAATGCAATTGAAACTAAAAAAAATACAAAAAATTAACAAATCAAAAAGCTGGGTTTGAAAGAGAGAATAAAAAAAATTGACAAACCTCTAGCTAACCTTGTAAAGAAAAAGAAAGAAAAAAAACCAAATTCACACAATAAGGACTGAAAAGTGGGAAATTACTACAGATCACATTGAAATTCAAAAGATCAAGAATAACTACTTTGAAAATCTCTACTCATACAGTGTGGAAAACACAGAGGAAATGAACAGATTTCTAGAAACATATGAACTACCAAAGCTCAAGCAAGAAGATATAGTAATTTTGAATAACCCAATTGAAATTGAATAACCCAGCTATTGAAATTGAAAACGTAAAAAAAAAAAAAAACTTACCAACAAAGAAAATCCCAGGTCCTGATGGATTCACAGCTAAATTCTACAAGAAATTTAGAGAATACTTGATGCCAATATTCCTTAAATTCTTCAATGAACTTGAAAAGAAAGCAGTCCTCCCTAAATCATTCCTGGAGGCAAGTATTACTCTCTCTCATACCAAAACCAGAGAAAGACCCAACCAAAAAGGAGAACTATAGGCCAGTCTCACTAATGAACACTGATGCAGGGTTTCTCAATAAAATACTGGCAAATAGAATGCAGCAAATCATCAAGAAGATCATACATCATGACCAAGTGGGGTTCATTCCAGGAATGCAGGGATGTTTTAACACATGAAATATCAATCAATGTGATACAACACATCAATAGAGCCAAAAACAAAAAGCAAATGGTCATCTCAACAGATGCAGAAAAAGCTTTTGATAAATTCCAACATGTGTTCATGATAAAAACCCTTCAGAAACTCGGAATACACGGTGTCTACCTCAACCTTATGAAGGCCATCTATGACCAACCAACAGCCAATATTATACTAAGTGAACAAAAACTGAAAGCTTTCACTTTAAAATCGGGAACAAGACAAGGATGTCCATTATTACCACTCCTTTTTAATATAGTTCTCGAAACACTAGCCGAGCAATCAGACAAGAGAGAGAAATAAAAGGAATAAAAATAGGAAAGGAAGAAGTTCAATTATCACTATTTGCAGATGACATGATACTTTATATAGAAGACCCTAAAAACTCCACTGAAAGACTACTAGAGGTAATATACAAATTCACCAGTGTAGCTGGCTACAAAGTCAGTGCTCAAAAATCAATAGCATTCCTGTACACAAACAAGAAACTCACCGAGAGAGAAATAATGGAAATATCACCCTTCACAATAACATCTAAAAACAAGAAATACCTAGTAATCAACCTAACTAAGAATGTAAAAGACCTATATGCTAAAAATTATACTATGCTAAAAAAGGAGATTGAAGAAGATACTAGAAAATGTAAGGATGTTGCTTGCTCTTGGCTAGGAAGAACCAACACTGTGAAAATGGCCATACTCCCAAAACTGTTATACAAATTTAATGCAATCCCAATCAAAATACCATTGACATACCTCACAGATCTAGAGAAAACACTCCTAAAATTCACTTGGAACCAGAAGAAACCTAGAATAGCAAAGGTAATTCTGGGCAAGAAAGGCAAGGCAGGAGACATCTCAGTTCCTGACCTGAAACTCTATTACAAAGCCACAGTGATAAAATCAGCATGGTACTGGCAAAGAAATAGACCTGAGGATCAATGGAACAGATTAGAAGATGCAAGTATAAGTACAAATACACTCAGCCACCTGATGTTTGACAAAGGGGCTAAACATGTTCACTGGAGGAAGTATACCCTCTGTAATAAATGGTGTTGGAAAAATTGGCTCTCCACATGCCAAAGACTGAAACTAGATCCATGCTTATCACCATACACAAAACTAAAGTATAAATTGATCAAAGACCTAAACATTAAAACAGAAACACTAAATCTACTACAAAATAAGGTCTGTAGAAGTCATGGATACATAGGGCTAGGCATGGAGACATAGGGGTAGGCATGAACAAAATGCAAACTGCATGGGAAACACTTGAGAGAATCAACAACTGGGATCTCATATTATTGAAAAGTTTCGGCACTTCAAAAGAAATCACCGACAGAGTGAAAAGAAAACCCACAGAATGGGAAAGAATTTTAGCCAGAAACCCCTCAGACAAAGGACTTATATCAAGAACATATAAAGAATTGAAAAACATCAAGCCCCCCAAATTCAAAGACCCTCTCCAAAAATGGCATCTGAGATGAACACACAGTTCTCACATGAAGATAGACAAATGGCAAATAAATACATGAAAAAAGGTTCATCATCACTGGTCATTTGAGAAATGCAAGTTAAAACAACACTGGGATTTCATCTCACTCTGGAAAGAATAGCTGCCATCGAGAAATCAACTGATAACAAATGTTGGCAAGGTTGTGAGGAAAAAGGAACATTGCTCCATTGTTGGTGGGAGTGTAGACTGGTGCAACCACTAAGGAAATCAATATGGCAAATTCGCAGAAGACTAGGAGTGGAAGCTTTATTCAACCCAGCTATTTCTCTCCTGGGTATTTTCCCAGAAAAACTGAAAAGTTCATATCACAGTGATATATGTGCACCCATGTTTATAGCAGCACAATTTGTAATATTTAAATCTTGGAAACAACCATGATGCCCATCAACCGCAGAGTGGATGAAAATGATGTGGTATTTTTATACATGGAATATTACTTAGCTATGAAAAAGGATGATGTTGAGGCCTTCATAGGGAAATGGAGACAACTTGAGGCTATCCTCATCAGTGAAATCAGTAAGAGTCATATTTATAAATATTACACTGTGTCTCTAGTGTAAAAGTAATAAGAACTGTAGGAGTAATAAAACCCAAAATGTATAATTGCTACTGTAAAAAAGAGAGGGAAAGAAAGTGCTCTAAAGGATACAACTGCATGTATGTTTAGGTGTGTAAGATGAATGACCATATTACTGTTTTTGTTAGAATGTTGAGCAGAACTCTTAACAGTCTCATTGTTTGAATGTCTACTTTGTATGCTTTAACTTTGTAACTTGAACAGCTATTTCCATGTATTGATAAATTCCATTCCATGAATGTAATTTATCAAGTAGTGATTTCAAAGAGTTTTTTGTTTATCAAGTAGTGATTTATCAAGTAGTGATTTCAAAGAGTCTTTTGTTCTTTTATTATTTTTCCTTGGAATTCTGTATTGTTGCTACCTACCCTTTTTTCTGTTTTGTTTTTTTTTTTGTTTGTTTGTTTTGTATTTCTCTTTAAATAACATTTTTAAAAAATAGATAAATAAAATAAGGTGTTGTCTTGTCATACCTCGGCTGGCAATATGCACATCTGGCAACTCAAATTTTCTGCCACCCTCTGCATGGATGCAAATGGCCACGAAAGCAATGAGAGTGTAGATTTTGCTATTACAAGTTGATGAGTTTTACTTAGTAGGCAAATTCACAAGCATAGAATGCAGTTGGGCTTCATTACTAAAATCTCTGAGGTACTCCATTGGTGAGCAACGGGTGTGTTTCAACACACTGTACAAATGAAAGGAAACAGGTAGTATGTCCGCATGTCTCCGCGCTCCTGTACCCATTAGGAAGTATGTCTCGAAATCATTCAAGACGTAATGAGAAGTTCAACAGATTTTAAATGGGCAAAATCCTACTCAGTTCTTCAGTTTAGTAAGCTTACTGTCTGCAGCTTCATCAGTGCAGCTTTCCAGCTGGAGATCATTGTTAAAATAATCCTTTACCTGAAAGCTCTGCGTATCACTGTGGGTTTTTCTTAGTAATGCCTCGTCTGCAACACTTTAAGAATTTTGGTTAGGAGTGAAGGCACAAAGCCAATGACACATAGTCATTAATAAAAGAGTCACAATTAAATTCCCAAGGTTTCTGCACATTATGGGAGGGTCAAATGTGAATAAATTTTCCAGATAAATTACTCCAGTGACACATTTTTTAATATTCTCACAGCAGCCTGATGCCAAATTTTGCAAATTTCTATTACTGTTACTTGACCCCTATCTCAAAGTCAGATCTTTGAGAATGAAACAATACATAAAAGATACAATGTTACAATCTATCAGCCTTAAAGGAAACTTTAAAAGAAAAATAATAATATTCTTTCCAAGTAGATGTATTCAGGAAATTTCATAATCATGGAGTACTGGTAGAGATTCTGTGTATTTTCTTGGTATCTTCTTTACTTTTTTTATATTCTGCTCATCTTTTCTACATTAATGATTTGCAATGCAGATATTGGTATGGGCAATTTGCATACTTTTAGAAAATCAAAAGTATTTGCTTGGAATTTTCTTATTTATTCAAATTTGTTTATTTCTATAATTGTCCTGCAGAAAAGTCCTTGAAAGATCTTGTTGCTTAGGGAACCATGTATGGACAGTTTTAGTTTAACAAGACATGTATTTATGTTGTAGTTCTGTCTCTTGTACATTCTCTTGCCCTCCTTCTCCACACTGTGTGTTCACGTACAATGGTTTCTACAGGAAAAATCAAAGAATTTCTATATTCCAATTTAAATTGACTGACACAGAGAAAAGAAATGAAACTACCTTTCAAAATTTCAACCACGAATATTTTTCTGCCTCCACTCTGCAGATGGAGAGCCACAGATGTACATGCAGCCAATAAAAACTTGGATGGGGAAAAAAAATGATTGTTTAGCAACCTATTTGAGTTATGCTATGTCTGTTTGTATGCCCATTTGCTTTAAAGTCCTGAACAATCCATAGACTGTTTCATATATCTATAACCAATCTTTACTCTTAATTTTGGCATTTGTCATATTGTGAGTATACATATTTTTGCATTAGGACTGGCAGCTTTTAGTTATATGAATTATCTAAAGAGAAATTAACCTGAATGCATTTCATCTTCAGGAACCATTGCATTGCACCAAGTTGGTATAAGGATAAAAACATTTTAAGAGTCTCTTTTGTCTTAAGGA
The DNA here is from genome assembly GCA_004027295.1 of Dolichotis patagonum. Taxonomy (NCBI): domain Eukaryota; kingdom Metazoa; phylum Chordata; class Mammalia; order Rodentia; family Caviidae; genus Dolichotis; species Dolichotis patagonum. Next base: position 23,820 of record PVJX010003772.1, read on the forward strand.
AGTAAATTACAGGTTGATAACTGTAATAAAATTTAAATAACCTTTATAGAAACATCATTTTGTTAGGTGCCATCTTATGTTTTAATTAAAGAAAACATCTCATGAATTGTATTATTGCCAAAACCATTGAGACTCGTGCTCTTTGATATTTCATTCCTGTGTTGTGCGTATGTGCATATCCACGTATGTTTATGTATGTGCTAATTTCAGTGTACTAATTTGCCTTGTTGCACTTCTATAAGACATAAATGGAATTCCATACAAGTCAGATTGGAATAATAATTATTTCCAGAGGTTCAATATTAACTGCATGTCAATGTTTCTCTACCAAGTTTGTATAGCCTGCAAGGTCATACTTGAACTGGCTCTGACTATCTAACTTCATAGCATACTCATCGGCCCCTAAAGAGTCTATTTCCCTTGTCAAGATCACCCAAGCTCTAAAAGACAAGATGGAATGGGTAAAAGGCTACTTACAATCTCTTAGGTCTCGACTTGTCTCATGTAAGGCACCATAAATATGCTAAGACCCTCTTTTTTTTAAATGCACAGCTATTTTAAAGCTAGTATTCTTTTATGTAGTTGTATCTTAACTCATTTTTCCTGTTCCCAACCAGGGTATTTTACAGTGCTCGCTTCCTGTGTGGCAGAGTGAATGTACTCAGTGACATCTGTTGGAAGTATAAGTAATGGCACTGGTCCAGGAATTTTTCACTTAGTACTCTTTCTGAGGATGAGTAAACAGAGGCACAGACAGAATACAGCAAGTAAATTCCATTCTGATGGTGTGTGGACAGAATCATTGGCACAGTGGACCACCAGTCTTTTGTCCTGATGACTTGCTCATTCTGATTCCACCACACCACCGCCTAGTAGAAAAACCCTATTAAGACAGCCAGCAAAACAGTGTTTTGCTAGACATGTTTTGGAGTTGGATTTTAACTCTCACGCCTTTCCAGTCAATATTTTGTTTTTAAGAATTTTTATTCCTCTACCAGTTTGAACCCTGATCCACATTCAGTCATGGAATCAAGAGGCTTCTTGCACATTTGTTTGTCCACACCTTTAAACTTAGATGATTTGTGACCCTTTCTGACCTCCTCTGGCTTTCTTGTTTTCTGCTAAGGTAGAGGCAGCTCTGGGGCTGGCCAGGCCTTTGATATGAGTCAAAGGCAAGGAACAGAAAGCATACGGACGGGGCGCATCCGAACTTCTACACTTTCACATGCCCTGATTTAAACAATAACTTTTGGCTTATTTACCATTTTCTAAACATTGTTTATTCAAGGAACTAGTCTACCTTCTTTCTGAATTTCACGCCCCTTCATTCCCTAATACTTAATGCACATACTATGAGCATCTTCAAAGCAAATACAGCCGTGTAAGTAAAATGTGATGGGTCCAAATTTCAGATTCGTTTACTAATGATACTCAAATCTATCGATGAAAAATGTAATGAATGATGTTTGACAGATAGTTCTTGAATTATTCTCAGGTTTATCTAGGTCACAGATAAACACAGCCAGGTAGTAGTTGAGAGTTTTGTATAAGAACTATTGGAATATGATGGGGGAAACTTCTTAAGAATTTATCCTAATGCCAAATGCAGCAAGAACTATTGGAGAAGTGTAGCTGGGAAGCCAGATGGAGGCCAATGGATAGAAAGCTACTAAAAGCAGAATCACAGGCTAGGAATTCTGATTAAACCAATTAGGTAGGACTCTTGATGAAGGCAGAGTGATTGGTTATTGGGGAAGAGGTATGACGATTTGATCAGATACCAAGGACAGTCTTACAGTTAGTGGTGGTGTCAATGTGAATGGATTAAGAAACACATAGTGGACTAGTGGAGAACAATTCTGAGTGTCTGGATGATGGACTATAAGTCTCAAACTGAAGAGGGAATTCACACTGTGGGTGTGTGTGACACCAACCACTAGGCTTGTAGCCTTGGTGGACTAAAAAGGGAAGGAGAAGAAAGCTGCCACAGCCCTTTGCCAGAGTCTTCCAGCATCGCAAGAGTGGCCCTGAGAACTGTTGTTTACCTTGTCTGTGAAAATGAGATGACAAATCAGAGAAGAAAATAATATAGCATTGTTTAATCTAATGTGTAAGCCTAAAAAGACAAAAATGGGTTAAGTGAATTGAGTGTGCTTATATGTGGGCATACAGCTGAGGAACAGGAAAAAACTAAGAAGAAAATAAATAAAAAGTATTATTATAGCATACAGAACCTGCCGTTCCCACAGAAACTTACTGGGGTTAATAAGAGTTCCACAAAGCGTAAGGACGTATGTGCCAGCACAAAACTCAGTTACACTGTAACACATTACCAATGAACAATCTAAACATGAAATCAAAAAACAATTTTATTTATAATAGCACTAAACAAAATTAAATATTTAGATAAATTAAGCCAAAAAGTGAAAAACTTGTAAAACACAACTGTAAAAATGTTGTTAAATCAAAGAGATGAAAAATTCCGTTAGTATTCATAGATTTCAAGACATAATATTGTTAAGATAGCATACTCCCCAAATTGATTTACAGATTCATTGTATTTCCAGTCAAAATGACACTCGCCTGTTTGAAGAAATTGAAAGCTCTCTTAAAATTCACATACAGTTGGAAGTCATCTATAACAGGAAGAAACAGTTGAAAAAAGAGCCAAAAGTGGAGAACTAACATTCCTCAATTGTATACTTCATTAGAAACAATAATCAAATCAGTGTAATATTAGCACATAGGTACACACATTGAGGAGTACAAGGGAATTCAGAATAGAAAAATAAACCCTTATTATTATGATTAGTTGGTTTGACAAGGTTTCAATTACGCAAGATGAGTGAAGCCCTGGAAACCTGTATAAAGCATATTGCCTACAGTTAATACCACTGTACTGCGTACTTAACATGTTGCAGATATTTTTCATGTTAAGCGTTTCTAACATGCAACAGAGTAGAAGAAAAGAAACATTTAGAAGTAATAGATCTATTACCATGATTACTGTGATGGCTTCAAGCGTGTATAAGTTCAAATTAATCAAATTGTATGTCACATATGTGAAGTTTCATGAAAATCAAATATACTTCAACAAAACTATTTTAAAAGCTTTGTTCACAGGATACCAACAGTAATGTGATAATCAGAATGTAGAGAAATTGTCAATTGGAATGTGCACGAGTATAACTACTTTGGGAAATAGTTTGGCAGTACTGAAAATGTTAAATACTGAATTATCATGGCTCGGGAGTTGTCTAGGTGGATACTCAAAGGAATTGAAAATGTAAGTCCAAAAAAAGCCAGTACTTAAATATTCATAGCATTATTCATAACAATCATAACAACATCAAAGTAAGAAATCTGTCAATTAACAAATAGAAAAAAATGTCATATTTGCCCATAAAGGGCAGTGAAGTACCCCAACATGCTAAAATGTGAGTGAACCTTAAAACATTATGCTAAGTGGGAAAAAAGGCAAATTTTTTTTCATTTATATGAAATTTCACAGTTGTCAAATCTATAGACACAGAAAATAGATTAGTGGTTACTAGGCGTTTAAGCGAAAGTGAATAGGAAATTAGTGCTGATCATTATGAAATTTCCCTTAGGGTGATAAAAATGATCTAGAGTTACATGACGGTGCTACAACTTTGTGATTGTATTAAAAGTCATTGAATTGTGCATGCGAAAAGGTGAAATCTGATCAGTAAAACTAAAAACATACATAAGCCCTATTTATTTTTTTTTTAAATAAGCTTTAACCTTATCAGCAAACTATAGATACTGGGAAGACCTAGGAAGCAGAGGAACTAACCACACGCAATCTGAGTTTGTTAGACACTTTTATAGGCCTCACAGCAACTCTGAAAGATATTATTTTCCCAAGGAGACTAGAAAGGGCAATGGTTTAGGTAGAAGAGTGCAGCCTAGCAGTGTCAGGGAAAATGGAGTTCAGATAGCTGAACTGGAAGGCCCCATCCCTTGCTTCAAATATCCATATGTCAATCTCCTATACATGGATGTTAGGAACGTTATTTTCCCTTTCAGAATTCTACTCATTTAAGTGACCAACATCTTATTTCTCACAGAGAAGAGTTTTTCTTAAAAGCTAACCTATTACTGACTCATTATTTTCAGAGGTAGCCTGACTATGAAAGAAAACTAAATGGAATTCTAAAAAGCACAAAATTGTGATAGTTCATCAATTATTCTTTTGCCTATAAAAATATTTTAGTTTCCTCTGTTCAACAGAACTATCTGGCTTAATTTATTTATGAGGATGAGGCACCACAACCAAATTATTCATTAATTCCTAAGTAGTTTTTATATATACAAACACACATACACATTATAATTCATTGAACTTTTGTGCAAAAGACATAAGAAGGAAACAGTGAAAAAATGTCTATCTCCTACTCTGTAGTCACTCAGTTTTCTACACTCAGATTCAGATAATGTCTTGTGAACAAAAGCATTTTCCAAATTTAGCCTCTACTTTAGAAAACTAAATAGGCAGCCACCCCTTAGTGCCCATGACAGGCTCATTGCAGGAGATCCTGCAGATACCAGGACACTCAAATCTCTTGAAATGGTGCGGTATTTGCATATTATGCAGCATTTTCTTCTGTATACTTTAAACAACTTCTATATTATTTATGAGACCTAACATAATTGTATGTAAATAGTTAATATATTGTACTTGTAAGGTAATAATGCTAAGAAAAATTCAAAACAAATTTAATGCATATGCAATTTTTGCTCCCATATAGATGTGATCTGCAGGTGGGTGAATCTGTAAAAGGGATGATGGCACAAAATATCTGTGGAAGAAATTTCTTGCAGAAGAAGTGACTGACAGGAAAAAGGAAAGAGAGCTGTGTGTGTGTGGGGGGGGTGTATGTGTTGTTTATTTTAAATGTATATGATTATCCCAGCTAGCAGTCACTAAGAAGCTCTTCATTCCTGAGGTAGCCAATGGGATCACATTGGAAAAAGAGCCCAGGCATGAAAATTTTCTTAATAATGTTTCTTTGGGCTGGGAAGTCAAATGCACTGACATATTCTACTTCATCTTCAGGGGTATTTACTTGGAAGGAAACTTCATTAAATTTCAAAATGCTAGTTATGTAAATCAATAAGATTTCTTTCTAGGCCATGTTGACTAAGTGTGATGATAGGAGATGATCTTGAAATGCAGTTATATTTTGACCTAGATTATATTATATTTTGGCATATATATATATATAGTTATATTTGGCCTAGAATTTTAGTAAAAGATTCAAGCATTTATTTGTAAACACCCTTTAGATATCATTGACATTGACAATGATTGAAAATAACATGTCTCCATCCTGGGGCAAAATTGCAATCCAAAGGATCATCTTCAAAGCATTGTCGACTTAAAACATTCTTCATGTTACAGTTTGAAAACTTTTAAATGAATTATCATATTCAGATTTTTATCTTTTTATTTTTAAAAGCAAAACATAAAAAAGGACAGAAACAATACAGAATTTCAAAAAATAGTAGGAAATTAACATTAGTTAATATATTTCATATTGTTACCTTAGAAGTAGTTGTTCAGGTTACAAGATTTAGGCACAAAAAATGATCAAATGATCAAACAATGAAAGCACACGCACTCAAATTTTTAGAATCTAAACTTTCTTATGTTTTGCAATGAAAATCTTTCATATGACTAAATAAGATACACAAGATTCATCCTACTAAAAATATAATTTCCAGATAAACCAGAGCATATGAAAATTCATTTTGCAAAAATCATGCTGCTCAGACTTAATACAAAGCACCTCTCTACTAAGATGGTGCTTAGGATACAATAAGACAAAATCTCTGTGTTGCTCCAGAAGATTAAGAAATTGTATACATCCTTCCATGACGTCCTTCATGCCAGTGGGCATCAATGAATCTGGAATATTAAACACACCTAACAAATAACAGCTAACCTGGCTTGATCAGCCGCAGTGCTTTTAAGATGATTAGGATTTGTGTTCAACAAAACCAGTCATCTAGAGCCAAAACAACTTCTGGATGCATCAAGTCGATGAGCCTTACCCAACATTTCATTTTATATATACAGCATTTTGAGTCAAGGAAGTGAAGTGATTTCCTCAAGGTCAATAAACTACGTAACTAAAACAGACTATTTAAATAAATTAATCAACTGACTTCAACAAAGCAACCCTGCCCGTCCCAGGTTTTTAGTGGTATGATATGCATACATTAATAGCGATGATTATCTTGATCTAACTTGGTCAAATCTTTTCTTTTTTTATTCTTAATGAAAATATATACATTTAAAAAATATATGTCAGTACAGTAAAACTGACTTTTTATCAAAAGAAAATTCTTCCATTCCCCCTTTTAAGTTTTACTCCTTTTGGAACAGTGGCTGACACACAATGAAAATAATAAAAATTCACTGGAAAAAGAAATGTAAGAAATGAGATCCTCCTGATTCTGATTATAAGCTATTTTACATAGCTTGGATGGAATGCAAAATATTCAATGCCAGATAGGTATTTTTGTTAGTTTAGTATACGATGATTTTCACAACAGAAATATCTCTATCTCAACCTTTTCTAAATCATAATTTTATATGAATGTCACATTAAAAGACTAGAGCAAGACTAGAGGTTTGGAAAGGTTTGAGGTTTGGAAATCACCTGATTAAATTAGGGTTTGGTAGAAGAGATATATTCCCTATTGCTGAATAATCTTTTAGTGATCAAAATGTTTATGTAGCAAGACTGTGGTACATTTATATCAGATTTGAAATCTGATATAAATGTACCACAGGGAACCAGTAATGGAAAGGAAAACATTTTTAAGTCTATTTGAATTATAACCAATCTACAAACTTTGCATTTGCAAAGTACATAGTGACCCAAAGTTACATTTTCTCTATTTCCAATAAAATTTTGCTGTGGAAAATAGAATTTAGACTTTGAATTTAGCTCATTTGTCTCTATTCTTTCCTGTATCAAGGTGTAGTATATACAGAGTTTCCATCATAAAATGATGTTTCTTTAAGTAGCAAGATACTCCTCCAATGAATTTCAATATTTTTGCTAATTATACATTGGATACATAAACATTTTGATCACTAAAAGATTATTCAGCAATAGGGAATATATCTGTTCTACTAAACCCTAATTTAATCAGGTGATTTCCAAACCTCAAGATCTCTTGGTTTCCATAGAAGTAAAAAGAAAAAATCATTAGAGAAACTGAAACATATTTTCTGAGTCCTGTCAAATTACCCTAACTATATGTTCTCCAGCATTTTTGTCACAAATATACTATGTTTCACAAGCCTTTCATGCAATCATGAAATGTCTTCCACTAAAAACCAACAGTGACATTAGTTCCATAGACATTTCCATCTTGAATAATTAGAGTCACCAGATGTATCTTAGAGAACAAGCAGGCCTCTGTCTTCCCTGGGAACAAGAGGCTCAGAGGAGTCTCTCTGCAAGGCAAATCTCTCCCCATACTACCAGCTGGAGGCAAGTTCCAAAGACGCCGAGCAAACACTGCCTGATGGTTACTCACTGTCATGGTTCTTTCAGATGTTTTGGTTCTGCCTCTTTGTGAGTGGAATACTTATGACATTAAAAAAATATCCAAGATATAATTCAAGAAAGATGCTGGTACAAACAAATTATTTCAGATTTCAAAAAGTAAAACAAGATTCTATTCTTTTAAATATGCTTAGCTTTAGCAAACAAAAAATCTCCAGACTAATTAATGTCAACTACCTCAATAGTTGGACTGTTATGAACTGCATTTCATTTTCCCATCTTTAAAAAAAATCTACCTTACCTAAGAGTATGCACATCAGAGAATTCTTATAAAATGAAGAAAATTTTGCCTAATGATTTTGTTTTTTAAGGAATCAAATTCTTCTAATATACTTGTAAGTCACTCATAAGGAAATGTGCTGTCTATAATAATAATCAGTTTATAAATTCAGTGCTCTTGAAGGGCTTCAGAGAAACATTTTTCTGAAAGATAATTATGTTACAAATTAAAATACACCAGAGTCTGTCTTGAAGTATTTGAAAATTACCCAGAATATATTAAGATGTATAATGAAGACATATTAAACATATCAGTTTTACAATGATTCTGCCACCCTAATTGCATGAATTCTCCAGTGTTTCTAGGTAACTTCCAGAATGCAAGCATAGTAGAGATTGGCCAGCCAAAGTACATTATGTTGTGTTCATATCACTTTTCAAAATGTGCTAAGTATTGGATTAAGGAACCATTTTAATGTACTTTCATATAGCAGTTATGTTCCTTCCAGTGACATAATGAAAATTTCCCTGGAAGCTAAAATTGTAAACACTGTTAACAGGGCAAGGATTTTCATGGATTTCAGTTTCTAAACAACCAAAACAAGGATTAGGACCTTTCAATAAAATGGAAAAGAAGACCTGAGAGATAGACAGTCTCTTTAATTTTCTGCCTGAGTTTTAAAGATTTCAATCTTACAACTTCCAAGAGCAGGATAATGAAATCCTATACACTGCTCTCAAGTGATTGGTAACATCTACGGACACCTTTATGTTCCATCTGTCTCCCTCTCTGTGTCTGTGTCTATGTCTGTGTCTGTGTCTGTGTCTGTGTCTGTGTCTGTGTCTGTGTCTGTGTCTGTGTCTGTGTCTGTGTCTCTGTCTGTGTCTGTGTCTGTGACTGTGTCTGTGTCTGTGTCTCTGCCTTTATCTCTGTGTGTGTGTGTGTGTGTGTCTGTCTGTCTCTCTCTCTCTCATGTTCATTTTCTCCATATAAATTACAAATACAAAATACATCATTTACTATCTACATGTATATAAACAAACATCTGTGTCTCCTTCCCTTTGGAAAATACTGTACTACAGTCATCCTTTTTGTGATGAGATGTGGTGAAGTGATCAAGCACTTATCATAGAGTGTAAGTGTACATTTTGCAGCTTGAGATACTATAGAAAAATCCAAAAGAAGGCTTTTTTTCTTTCTTTGCAATTTGATTAGTAGATTTGTTCTTACAGTAAGAACTTCATTTTATTGAGTGAAGAGGAATTGTTTTAGGACACATAAAATATACAATGTAGTCAATGTATATCAGAAACAAAAGGTCTTTTTCTATATTTTTATTATAAGGCTAAAAATAAAGAACAAAAACATGGCAAGCTGTGGGTTGGAAATATCACTGATCTTAGCAGCCTCAGCATACAAAATTTTTTCTTTCTTTACTAAGTAAAGAACCTTAAACTTTTCATGTAAAGGCAGCACTTTAGAGCATCTCAGCACCACTATTCATGTGGTATTTGCAAAATTGCCAGCATGAATTTGTACAGTTCTTCAGTCCCACTATCAATGTATGTAAATGTCACAATCTAAGTTAGGGATTCATTCACTATATCAAAAGGCCACGTTCTGATTGAGAAATCTGCCAAGGTTTTACATTGTTGCCAATCCAATTGTTTAAAAATGATATTTTCTTACAGTTTTGATTGTATTTCCCCCTTTCAGAATACATTTTAGTGGCTCTTGTTATTTAGTACAGGATTCTTTTTCTGTTAAAATCATTTTTTTCTGTTAAAATCATTAGGTTTTGAAAACTTTTAACTTAGATTTCTAAGAGATATTTATAAATGAAAATTGAAACTATCCCTAGCCAAGTATTGCTTCTGTCCTTTCACATTAATTTTGATGTTTCTTTCTTTTAATTTTCTACTGTTTTATTTTTAATAGTTGTAAATACTTGTAGATCTACAAAATTTCACAAATGTGATCCTGAGGCCAGGGAAAGTGCTGGGAAAGAAAGGCAGCTCCACCTTCCTCAAAGCCCACTTTCCGGCCTAGATGTGAGACTTAGGTAACAAGAAAATGGCTGGGAAAAACACACTTTGGAGTCCACTTTCCTCATTATATTCACCTTCTGAGTTAGACATAGCCCAGGACCAAGATGCCCAGGTCCAAGCACAAGGCACAAAGGTATCCAGGTTACTTAGCTCATTGATAACCCCCTGGGCAGTGGTCTTTCCCAATCTCTGCCTGACCCAATCTTCGCCCCATGCCGTGGATTTGCAGAGTGGACCAACCTCCTCACATCCCCGCCACTCCTGCACCTGCGGGATGTGAACACCATGATGGTTCTCCAAGACATAAGAGCTCAAAAATTCTACTGTCAGATGAAGGATAAAACTCAGGCCACTCACTGGCAACATTCATGACCCAGACCAAACCCTGGGGAGCTCTAAATCATAAAACCCTCAATACCAAGCCCTCTCAGGCCTGAGTCCTTTTCACTGGTCCACTCCACTCTATGCAATGTATCTTGTCCTTTTACTTTCCAAATAAAACATTGACTACGCTGTAACTCTTGGGTATGCTACTCAATTCACTGTTTAGGACACCAAGAACCTGGACAAGACCCTCTATTCAGTCACAGTACCAAAACTTTCCATATACTCCATAGCTAATTTTCCTCATTGTGATCATTTTACATTAACACTGCTATTAACTAAATTTCATAATTTATTCAGATTATTCAGATTTCTAGTTTTAGTTTTACCTATTGTTGTTTTTCTTCTCCTTGGCTTCATCAGGATACATGTTTAATTATCTTGTCTTTATAAGTTCCTATTGGCTATTATCATTTTGTTTCTTAAACGTTTCCTTGTTTTGATTATGTTGACAGATTTTTAGAGTACCTGTAAGATTTTTCCTTTGAGTGAGATGTCTGCTTTTTTTTTTTTAATGATTTCGTAGATTTATGGGTTTTAGAGAGGAACAACACAGAAGTAAATGTTATTTTCATGTAGCTTCATGCAGGGTACAATATCAATATGAATTGTCACCATTAATCCAGCCTTATACATGAGATCAAAGTGGTGGTTACCAAATATCTCCACTGTAAAGTTACTCTCTCCTTTCTGTCCTTATTCTTTTGGAAAGAAGTTATTAAGTATGCCCTATACTTTAGGAATGGGGAATTACGCTTCATTTCCTCAAGAGTTAAGTAGCTACATGAATTGGCTTATGTGTTTTTATTTTATACTTTGAATTATCATCCCATACCACTTTATTAACCTTGCTGTTCAAATTGTTTCATCTTTGGCCATTTGAAACTCTTATTTGGTTCTTATTTCTTTTTAACACAATCCCATAGAGCGTATAATTTTCTGAACATTTCATTGCTTTCTGCAGCTACAAGATGCTCCAGGCTCATCTTGTATTTCTACACTAGAATTAGTCACTTCTGCAAGGAGTACTAGCTCCCACTTAGTGAAAATAAAATTACAAATCAAGGTCTGTAGGCTAAGTGTGCTCACTATCTGTTATGGTTCATATATTGATGCCCCCCATGACTAATTTTCCTTGGAGTTACTGGAGGAGGTCTTGCTCGGAACCTGAAATTCAGGCTCTTACATTCTTTTACTGGGTCTCCACTGTTTACCTACCACACTACACTTAGCTTTATAAGAAACTGCCAAATTATCACCTAATGTGGCTCTATCATTTGACATTCTCATCACCAATAAACAAAAGGTCCATTTTTTGAAAGAAGTGCAGAAGCACAAAGAATCCAGGTAATTTTCCTTCTAAATTTCTTTTACTTTTGATACAAATAATCTTTAGAGATTTTACTAGTATCAACTTTCTTATTTTATTCACAGATATATGACTACAACTTTAAATAGTGTAAAGAAGAGAAATTTGAAAAAAAACCATTTCAGTAGCAAAGCTTCTTTCTGAACTGTGGCAGTTCAGAATCCTTTCTGGTCTTCTTTCTCTGCGACACTATTCATAAGAGCATCGTCGCAAGGTTTGGAAGGGCTCCCTGAGGCCTGCATCTTGCCTTACACTTGCAGGCATTCAGCTGATGGCCAGGACACACCTCAGAAGGAGGGGTTCACAAATTCTTGGCCCTATGTCCAGATGGCAGGAAGTTTTAAAGCAACCAGGGAAACTCCAATGACAAACTGAAATTGAACCCTGGGTCCAACCCCCAAATAAAGTCTATCTTTAAACCTAAAGTCTTTAGGCAGTAATAATTATATCAAGCAAAAATTGTAGTGCCTTTCTCTTTATCTCAACATTGAATACTTGTCTACAAATGTGTAATGAATATTGAAAACAGAATAATTTTTTAAGACACTTTCCAATGTTATAAGAAAATTCATTAGGAGTTAGCTAACAAAAGAGATAACAGTTTTTAAATGTTCAAACCAAAGTTGTATGTGAGTGGGCGAACAGAGATATTTTAAACTTCAAAATGAATATGATTTGCCCTGAAAATCACAGCTATTGCAAAGCAGTTAAAATTATTACAGACAGCTAGTGTATCAGTTCACTTGGATAGCTAAATATTCCTCACCCTGTAATTTGGGGGAAAAACGGGTACTGCAAGACAGAGAAGTTACAGTGCTTAGCTTTTAGGTTCAGATGAAGAGTTACATTGTTTCCTTTACACACAAAATATTTTTTCTCTGTACTTAAAGCATGTCTTGCAGGATGTTAGCCAATTCACTTTGGCAGAGTTACATGCAGCTAAAATTGCTTCCTTTCCCACTAATACTATATAATCAGCATTTTCCTGATAGGTGTGCTCTTGAAGGAGCCCTTAGAAATACACTGAATTACACTGTAAATAAAGCATCTCGTCTCCTTAGAGCTCTCAAGCATAGCCTTGACTTATCAACTCCAAAGCTGCTGACGCTCCACTTTTCAAGCCAGTAGGTTTCTCAAGTGGCTTTACCTTTAATGATAAATAAAGCACTTAGCTCCCCCTACAAGACTATTACAAATTGCCATAAAATGTATAAAATGACTGAAAAGAAGCATAAGTGAAAATACAGCAATGCCCATTGAAGAAGTAAAGCCAGACAATCAAATATCATTGTCAGTATCAGCAGAGAACTAACATGTTTACCAAACAAAATACGTAAACCTCATGTGAGGGTCGCTGTATTTAAAAACTCTACCAAGGCTGTCAAAGTTATATGACAGCAAAAATAAAAATAATAAAAATAATGTATGAATATACCATCTATTCCCAAAGAATTCAAAACATTCTGTAAAAATCATCAAACTCTATAAAATCAGAAATGATATGTTGTTACTAAACTCATATTTTTAGAGAAAAGAAAATCATGGGAAGTTGATTAATGGTCCAAATGTACCAGTACCTGGAGTCAGTTGAGCAGTTTTTATATCTGGATACCAGGTGAATTTGCAAAGGGAGCAAAATAAATGTATAAAATAGGGAATATATATAGTACACATATTGGTCAGCAAAATCCTACAACCTCATTACTGTCAACAGCATAAGAAAGACAGTCACAAGGTTGATAATTAAGAAAATAGTTAGGCCTTCTATATGCTCATACTTACCTTTGGTGAAGGCTACCAGAGAACTACCGGAGAAGTGCTGTTATGGAACAATATTTTGCTTCTGTTATTTGACTGCCAGGGCAAATATCGCTGTAGACAACATCTGCAGGACAGTAAGTCCATACTCGATACAAATGCTTGCTGAAAATGCTGTCTCCACCACACAGTGCTCTTACTCCACGAAAATGTTCTCTGTAACCCATTTTTTTCCTAATGGGCTGTACTGTTTTTAAAATCAAAATGGTCCATCTCAGTCTCTTGAAGGTACAAAGCTAAATAATTAATATTTACAACATAAATATAGCTGATATCTGGATCTATTTTTGTGGACTAGACCTCACATTTGTTTTTGTTTTCCATAGTCATAACAAATTTGGGGGTTCAAAATTAATATATACCATACACATTTAGTATACAAGACTTTTTACATTTTTAAAATTTTTGAGTCTAAGAAATTCATAAGGACATATCCTGGTATGGACTATATACTAAAACACAATGTATACTTTAATTTTATAAATTTGAATTTATTTTACCTCTAAAAATATTTTAAATTAGTGCTTATAGTTATACATTTCATTATATCCCCTTTACCTCTATTAAAACTCTACCCTCTGTTCTCTAATCCCTTTAACTCTATACTTCTATTTTCTTCATGCAGTTTTTCTTTTCATTACTCTTCTTAGGTTTTTGCTTAGAGGATTTCTAATCACCATGGGTGTTTGTCTTCACTGACAAATGAAAATTGTATGTATATATGTGAGGTTTTGACACCTCACTAGCTATTTCACTAGCTATGAAATAAATTAGCTTTAAATAAATCAAGCTAGTTAAAATACCCATGGCCTCACATATTTATCATTTTTGCAGCGCAAATAGTCCAAATCTATCCTTTTCTTAACTTTCAAGAGCATAGTATGTTGTTAACTGTAGTCGCCTTCATATACAATAAATGTCTTATACTTATTCTTTCCATCTAATTGGAATTTTGCACCCTCTCACCAACCTTCTCCAGTCTCTCTGGTCACCTGGCCCCTTAGTCTGTGGAACCACATTCCTCTTCCTCCTTCTGTTTGTTTTCTTTTTTTTTAATCATGTTTGTAATACATAATGAATATGTTCCTCCCAGAAAATTAGTATGCACACATATGTTTTCAACATGTCTCCTTTTCCGTGTGATTATTATAATTGAGCCCTCATTTCTATAACACTCCAATTGTTTTTCTCTGGAATCTATCAGCTTATCTCTCTCATCCTCTTTAAACATCTTACAAGCCTTTAAACATCTTCCTTTGTGATCTCACTTTTCTGTATTGTGCTCTTATTTTACAAAGGCAATTATTTTAGTTTTTAAAATTTCCATAGAAAGATTTAGTCACAATTCTATATTGCTTCTTGGAAATAGATTTCTCTAGCTAAGGTTTTTATCTACTAAAAGTTTCTTTCCTATTACTTTTTAACTTTCATTTAAAGATATTTCCACTTTAATTCTCTGCATCCTTTTGATTATGAATTTTGAATAAAAAGGTGAATTTTTTCTGAATGTTGTGGGAGATATCAGAGATTTGTTCTAGACAAGTGGGATTTTCTCTTATGATACAAGTTCAGCATTAACTGCTTAACCCTTAACTGCTAA
This sequence comes from Dolichotis patagonum, assembly GCA_004027295.1. Classification (NCBI taxonomy): domain Eukaryota; kingdom Metazoa; phylum Chordata; class Mammalia; order Rodentia; family Caviidae; genus Dolichotis; species Dolichotis patagonum. The sequence goes on from PVJX010003772.1 coordinate 38,866, forward strand.
TTCTTTTGTACTGACAAGTGTAACATTAACTGATGCTGCATCTAGACAAAAGAATTAACAGCTGAAGGACTTTCTTATAATACAGAATCTCACTTACCTGTATCACCAAAATACTGCTTCCAATAAACAGGGTTTTCTTTTGGTATTTCCCCTTGTTCAGTGCCACATCCTTTGTTTTTCATTAAGAAAACTGGACCCAAGAATGAACCCACAGCACCTTGATTAGCAACTACCTTTGTGATAAAAAGGGATTTGGAGCTTGTCTGGAGTGCTGAGCTCTTTCCCCAGGACAAGTGTGTGTTTCCCGGTATTTCTATGACCCTTTGTCGATAGCCATTTTTGTACTTTATCCCATACCGCTGCATGATCTCATGGTCGTTCCAACTCTTTCACTTAATCAGAGTTCCACTGAAGATATAAAGTATGTGTTCTTGTCAATTGTGGAAAATTATCTGGGAAAAAAACAGGGAAATATTTTGAAATTTAAACCATAGGTTTCAAATTTTATTGCAGTCAAATCCATAATATTTTCTCTACATATTTTGTCTTCCTTAAAATCCCCTTCTGTATCCCCAATAAAATATATGTTTTTATTTATTTTAAAGTATGATTTTATTGTAGTGTTTACACTGAAAATTGTTGCCTTCTTTGGCTAGTGGACAAAAAAATGTATCTTCTTTCTAAGTAGAAAGTAATTATTTCAGCTTTACCTAGAAAAAATATTTCTTTGCCTTGTTGGTTTAAAATGTCAATTTTGTATTATAGTAAATAAAAATAATATGTTTACGATTTTTCTACTTGTTCATTGATTTTTTTCCTACAATGATTTTGACAGTGGTCATACCTATTTAACTTACTGTAGAAGAACAGCTGGCTGTGGTGGGTCACACCTGTAATCCCAGTATTCTGGAGGCTGAGGCAGGAGGATCATTGAGAATTCAAAACTAGCCTCGGCTACAAAGTAAGTTCAAGGTGAGCCTGAACTGCATAGCAAGACCCAGTCTAAAAAAAAGATTACTGTAAAATATTATATATTTATAAAAATTGCCTTGTCATTACTTATTATACTCTGTATTTTTATTTCATTTGTAAGTATTTTTATCATGGATAAATTTTAAAAATAAAAATAAATTTCTTCACATAATGAAATGTCTTCAAGATTTGCTTCAGGATTTCATGAAATAGATAAATGTGCACAAGGAAAATTGACATCCATACAACCTTGAGTCATCACTTGGAAGATTATGTGTTTATATTATACTTGTCTGTTTGTCACTCAGCATTATCTCTAGAATTTAAACTCTCTGAGGATAAAAATTAAGTGCCTGAAGTAAAGACTTCACGTTGTGAGCATTTATTAAACAAATTTTGAACTAGTACATCAATTAGTGGCAAATCTGGGTTTTGGACACCACGACTACAATGTTAAGACAGGGAGGACACACTAGAATTGATGGCGTTAGCTGGCTATTCACGCAATCTGGACAAAAGAAGATAGTTTAAGATCGTAACAGTAGGATTCAAAAGTAATCATTTTGGGAGACATACAGAAAATAAAGTCATAGAATTTCTGAATTAAGGGTTTTCTTTTATAATTTGTAGGACAGGCATAATTCAGGAACCAACATTCCCAAATCAAAAACAACAGGTATTTTAACATCAGGTCTGAAAACACAGGGTTCATATTTAAAGAAAACAAACTAAAATTAGGTTATACTTTGTAAGTAAGATTTTTTTCAGTCACTTGGGGGGTTCCCAAGAGAATTACTGAACTCTCTTTTTTACTCACTTACAAAAGAAGGTTGCAGGTTAATATTAGACCCTAAATTCTATGATATCACAGATGTATTTTGAAAACTGTGCTATAAAAGAAAAAACTAAATATAAAACAGAACAACTCACACTAGAGGAAACCAGCATAATCAAACAACAGACTCATTTTAAAAGTAAAGCCCAAAAGTATACATGGGTTTCTGAAAACAAAGCTTGAGCCGGATAAAATATTTGCAGAAATTTCCCAGACCACAGAGCAAAAAGAAAGAAATGGGGAAATAAAAAGAATACCTAACTAAAAGGAGTTTTAGAAAGGAAAAACTGGAGGGAAAGAAGGGCAGTTATCAGGGAAATAAGAAAACAAAGTTTCCTCAGAATGAGAGTAACATGAATATTTTAATTGAAAACTAACACCTAATATGAAAAGAAAGCATTTTATGAAAAAAAATAGATGATAAATGTAAGAACACTCAAAAAGACAGTGAAAGAGATACAGAGGTTACTACATGAGATTAAATATAGAACAGCAGCAAAATTTACCTTTATTCAATATTATAAGATGTTAGGACATAAATTCAGAGAAAAAATTGTTTTGGACATAAAATTATCTATTATGCAAGTATATTTAGCCAAACTATGAATGAAGACTGAAGATGAATAATGATACTTCCAAGAATGAAAAAAATTTAAAGATTTCTTTTGGAACATTGCTTTTAGATTATTGCTCAAATAAGTACATCAACAAAATAAAAGAGAACACTAAAAAGAGAGAGAGAGAGAGAGAGAGAGAGAGAGAGAGAGAGAGAGAGGAAAAGGAAGGAAGGAAGGAAGGAAGCAAGCAAGAAAGAAAGAAAAGAGATGAAAGCCCTCTATCTGGAATAACAGTGGATACTGGAAGATGTCAAAATCACATTTGTTCAGTGAACCTAGAGAGTGTTTGAATTGACAGTGACAGTAGGAGCTTCTTCCTAACAAGAACGTCATTGAGAAAAAATGTGATAAAAATTCTACTAAGGGAAAATGTAACTTTGTAATGAAGTATGCTACAGTATCACAACTACTGCCATTTTCTTTGATATTTAAGTGGTCAGACCACAAAATAAATTACATGGAATTTACTCTTTTTGATACGACCTTACAGAATAAGACCAGAGACTCTCCTGTGAATCAAGTTAAGCCTAGAAAGTATCTGAGCTGCTTTGTATTTTAGATCTCTACTGCTTTCCTGTTTCCCACACTATTTTCCCTGTAATATAAAAAGGGGGAATGGCCTTAGTATCAGCCCTATCCCATGCATTACTCAGAAGTTAGGTAGTAACCACACACAAACAATCTGTGCGAGTAGACAATCTATAGCTGACATTTTGCTTTCCAGAATGCTGAAAGAACCAAGAATTTTTGAACTCTCTCTTCAACCATTTCTCAATACCTATCCATATATTTCCAAATAGCAAACACTCTACCCTCTTGAACCTATAGCTCAGAGTTCACAGCCTCAGTTGTTTACAGAGTTTTCCTTAGAACCTACCTAATAATTGTCCCCCAAAACTCCTGCAATTTCGTGGAAACTGCAAATATCCTCTGTGTTGTTTGTTTCCTGCAGGAGGTTTTGCAAGCAGCCAATCTGACAGTGTTACTTGGTTCTTGCTGGTGACTGGCTGCTGCCCTGTAATCTATCTCAGGCAGACGCACCAGCGTTCTGGGACCATTGGTTGCTGTACTTTTGGTAGCTATCTCGAGTGCTCTTGGCTTTGTTCTTCTTAAAGCCCTAAAATCCTAAGATGCTGCCTAAACACTCCGCACCTTCTAAGAATTAATTAATGCAGTAGTTTATTAAATTAAATTATTAAATTAAATTAAATTAAATTGCATAACTGTGGAAAACATAGCTGTTAGAGCATAAACCTAAAAATTAACACTGATAAGCATTTTTCTGACCGTAACTGAAATTTGCAGATTTTCAGTTTGCATGTACTCTAGAAAAATAACCTTTGCAAATTTCAGAGGTGCACTGCACTTTACTCACTTCTGCTTCTTAGGCAACAGTATAAAGTAAAAGACAATATGAAACCCAAAAATCATAACCTTGCAATCTGTTCAAGAAAACCCTAAAAATCACTAAACAACACGTCTGCTTTTACCTCATTTACAAGAATTGAGTTATGTACTTATATCTACATATAAAGCCATCACCTACCAAAAATAAGCATTCTAATTCCTAGGAATAAAAATAAAATGTATATTATGAAAGACACTAATATTGTGTCACAAAAGAGATTTGAGTTACATTTCCAAATCCTAAATTTGTTGATGAAAAGAAACAAAATGTGGGACTGACAAAACAAAAAGAGAGAGAGAAAAAATATAACAAAAATTTCAAGAATCAACCCAGCTATTCCCCTCCTAGGTATTTTCCCAGAAAAACTGAAAAGTTCGTATCATAGTGCTATATGTGCACCCATGTTCATAGCAGCCCAATTTGTAATAGCTAAATCTTGGAAACAGCCAAGATGCCCATCAACAGCAGAGTGGATGAAAAAGATGTGGTATTTTTACACAATGGAATATTACTCAGCTAAAAGGATGATCCTGGGGCCTTCATAGGGAAATGGAGACAACTTGAGACTATCCTCATTAGTAAAATAAATAAGAATCATATTTATAAATATCACATTGTGTCTCTAGTGTAAAAATTAATAAGAACTGTAGGAGTAATAAAACCCAAAATGTGTAATTGCTACTGTAAAAAAGAGAGGAAAAGAAAGTGTTCTAAAGGATATAACTGCACGTATGTTTAAATGTGTAAGATAGATGACCATATTACTGTTTTTGTTAGAATGTTGAGCAGAACTGTTAACAGTTTCACTGTTTGAATGTCTAATTGGTATGCTTTAATTTTGTAACTTGAATAACTATTTCCAACGATGACAGTATGTAACTTATCAAGTGGCGACTTCTTAGTGTTTTTGTTTTTGTTTTTTTGTTGTGGTTGTTGTTCTTTTTTTTTCTTTCCCCTTTGGAATTATGCATTCTTGCTACCCTCTTTCTGTTGTTTTTTCTCTTTAAATAAAAAAATTTTTCAAGAATGAATCACAAAGGAAAACTGTTCAGCTGAGTATATTCAATAATTGAGATGATCACTTACACAATAGAGTTATATGTTTTAAAAATAATTAGAATAAATTAGAAATTTATAAATTGCAACAAGCCATGTGTGATAGTTAATCTTGATCATCAACTTGGTTGGTTTGAGAGATTCCCAGGAGATTGGTAAGGCACATTATGGGATGTGTCTTGATGGGTCATGTCATAAGGACTTTAAGCGCATTACCTAGTCCCTGACCCAATTCCCCTGTGTTTCCTAGTTCCCCTGAAGTGGGCAGCTCCCCTCTGCCGTACCCTTCCACCATGGTGTTTGTGCCTTGGATCCAGCTGGCCCTGCACTGAAACCATGAGCCAAAATAAACCTCTCTTCCTTCAACTGTGGTTATTAGGCATTTTGTCCCAGCAACAGGAAAGCTGGTCACTGAGCCATGTTAGAATAACTTTGCTATGAATAGTGTTATAATTCAGTGTCCCTTTTCATCAAGTAAAAAAGACAATTGAACTCAGTAGAGCAGCATCTAATAAGAATTAAGTGCAGGTAGGGAGGATAAAGACTAATTAAAGGATCAGGATTTAGCTCAGCGGCACAAGCCCCTGCCTGGCAAGCACAAGGTCCTGAGTTCGATCCCCAGTACAAAAAATAAAATACTACATAATTAAAATATGTTGTCCCGTTCAGTCTGAAACATATTTTCCCACCTTTCCATCAATAGGCCACAATATGATGTACAGACAGGAAAGCATTGGTGGAAGAGGAAACAAATTTGGAAATTAATCCTGAAACTTGTAGTATATAAGTAAACTTATGTGTGTGCTCTAACTTGTAACATGGTAAAAAAAAATACATATATCAAAATGTTGAGAAGATAGGGTATAATTCTTACATATCCTTCTTACAGCAGACAGACAATTCTGCAAGAATACTACCAAAGCAGGTATGCTGCCAGCGTGGAATAATGAGAGCCATTTTGCAAATCCATTTGCACCGAACTCGCTCTCCTCAGGGATGCACAGAGGAGAATGATTTTGCCTTTTTTTTATCTTCAAGATTGTCTATATGAGGATAAGGGCTGCACTGTCTCAAGCTAACTTATCATCCCATTATACAATTGGAAAAATGTGGGCAGCAGGAATACTAAAAATCTATCCTCACTGAAAATCTCATTTTCTGTGATTAATCTTCCAGATTTGGCTGAGACATCAAGCACAATGAACATCATATCTGGTGGACGCAGTACATCAAGTTACCACTCCCCAGAGCACCCAACCCTACTGCCAAATGCCAGTGTCCTCGGCAACAAGGAACAATGGAAGCAAGCACATTCCAATGTTTTATGTCATCATTGTGTGGAAAAATGGCAATCAAGCTGGTTCTGTTCTCATCATCTCTGATGGCACGGGGCAGGTGACTAAAATATAATGGCACCTTTGAACTGGATTTAATGGGTATTCAAAAATTATAATTTTTATAGGAAATAGCATTATGTTACCAGGTCATCTGCCATTCTTTTCTTCTTGGATAATAGTATGTTTCATTCCCTCTGTTGTAATTGGGAAGTCAATGCAGTGTAAATAACTTGATAGTATTTATTTATTATCACTAAGTCCTCAGAAGTAGAAATGATTAGAGTCAAATTTTGTCATTAGATTATTTTAGAAACCATAGCTGCCAAAAAAACTCCACTAAATGTAAACATATCTGTTTTATATTTGCTGCTTTTTGTGTATTCTACAAAAGGTGTTTTCAAGGTTGTTATTCAGTATATTTTACTATAGGTATTTGAAATATTAAATGTAGCTTAGTCCACCTGGGGTAGATTCTAAAGTAATCAATGCCACTTATTTGTATTAGATGTCTCTTTTCTCTCACTCTACACTACAGAAATTTTTAAATTTTTTATTTTTAAATTATATCAGATTTACAAAAAAAGTAGAACAAAAAAGTAGAAAAAAGTAGTACAAAAGTAGAACAAGGGGATTTGGTTCAATAGTTAATTGTTTTCATAGCTCAGTATGTTTTATAAATATAAATAAGAAATATTCAAATAATATACTCAATATTTTCAGGGATTATTTAAAAGGAACTTTCACAGAATGATTTTTTTAAAAAGGGAGAATAGGAAGAAATTATTTCTTAGTACTTAAAAATATGACCAACTGCTGCACATAGCAATGGCATTATATCCCCCTCCAGAGAGTAGAAAGAAAATGAAAGAATATCATTTCGAGGAAGGTTTGCAGTGATCTCATGAGGCTGGTTCTGAATGCATTACATGTCATCATGGCTCAGTCCTCCTTTGCTAGAATTGTTAAGGTATAATTATGGATCACTTTCTAGAACTGTTATGAAGGGGTGAGGCCACAGACAATTATAAATATTGCTTAACCATGGGACTGATATGATATAAATCTTAACTGAGTTTTCCTTATAAAATGCTACTTTACAATTGTTTTTTGTTAATTTCTGGGCTGGAGGAGCTGTTTGATACATTTAATTTTTCCTATTTGTTGATTATCTTTCACTGAATTAGGTGAGATCTTAATTTTTTGAGAATGATTTCTTTTTTAATATCTTGCAATTACAGTATTCTATTTAGAAACGAGTAGTATTTTGTTATGCAAAATAGTTTTCTTTAGATCAAAGATCACAATTTTTTAAAATATTACATGCTACAAACACAATAAAGGCTTTACTGCCCATAGATATTAGACAAATTTATTTATCTGTCATCCTGTTCACTAATTAGAGCTTCAGAAAAGAAATTCTGATGTCATTTACTGTGAGCTTGGAGTCTATTGTAAAAGATTATGTGACTTTTAATGGAAGAGATAAAATATACAAGCAACAGAGCCACTAAAAATGCTAGTGTAATATCTTGTGCCCTTTACTATTCCTCTAGGACTCCAATAAAAGTCTTCCAGTGGGCACTTGCTGCCGAGGTATATCAAAAACCATAAGCTTAAGGGTGAAATTAGTTTGAGATTTATTAGCTTGTGTCAAAGAGATAGATAACTCAGAGAAAGCTAACATTACACACACACACACACACACACACACACACAACCCCGCCCCAAGATCTATGTTGCTATCCCAATTAGAACGCAAGTTTGAAATTGGCTTCTATTTCCCATAGCAATCCCCAAGCAAACTCTGCATGGAAAAGCTAGAGCTCAAGACAGGGTTATGTAAAAGCCCAATGCATCGAACATTTACAACAGTTAGATAGGAGGAATGAGTTCTAATGTTATGTAGCACCATAGGGTAATTATAGTTAACAGTAACTTACTGTGTGTTTCAAAATAGCTGGGAAGAAAAATTTTAAATGTTCCCAACATAAAATACAGTAAGTACAAATCTTTGCGATGAGAATGTACCACTTGTCCTGATTTGACCACTCCTCATTGTATGTATCAAAATATCACACTGTGCCCATAAATATGTACATATATAAATTATATTTTAAAATGTATGGGACATAAGAATCTTTATATTAATAATGACATGAATAAGAGTAAATGATAAACCACAGGAAACACTTACTACACATTTTTTTCTACTTTTTATCAACAATTTATTACTAAATTTTCTTATAGAAACAACTATTAAGCATTTTCTGTGTGCAATCACCTATATGAAGAGCTGAGAGATAGAAACAGGAAAAACAAGATAACATTGTAACACAAGTGGGACAGCGGAGGAAAGCTCTGCTAGCATGCAGCAACACTCCCATTCCCGGGAGGTAACTCAGCATTGGGTGGGTTTGGATTGAAGTACTCAAGTGTCGTTTTAGGAATTGAATTTGAAGACCAAGAGAACGGCTACCAGTGTGGATCAGAAGCCACCAGAATATTTTTCAGTCCACAGGAAGTCTCTCAGATATGCAAGAATAACCCACCAAGAACAAATAATCTCCTGCTTGGATACAAAAAATTGGTATCTGACAAATGTGGCTGCCCTTCACTGTGATGAAAGGCACTGTTTAAAAATAAGATTCTCAGGCGTTTCTCATCTTTAAAATCAACATTCTTAGTATGAGACCTATGGGATACGTAATCACATAAAGGAAAACCTCTTCACGAGACACTTGTGTACCCTGTCACATCTCAGGCACCTCAAAGTAGAAAAGACCAGGAGAGCTGATTTAGCTATCTCAAGGTTACAAGAGGAGGGAAAAATCAGGAAACTTACATACTCTGTGAGATGAGTGGCCATGATTTATGCAGAAAATATCCTACCACACTCTCCCATCCTCCTAACCCACAGACAGTGGCTTTGATTTATCGATCACTTAATGAAGATATTGCTCCTTGGATAATTCTAAGTGGGCATTTTGAAGACTAAATAGGAGGTTTCCATGCTTCGATTTGTGTAATAACTCACAAGCTGCAAAGTCTAAGCAAATGCCATGAGAGAGCCCAGAGTAAACTGAGTGCACCAAGTTAAACAAGATACCTTTACAGGAAAGATCCAAAAATGTTAAATACATAGGTTAGTTTTACCTTCTTCAGTAAGAAAGGTCACTTGTACTTAGTTGAACCCATTGAGGATAAATGAGCAGAATCTCACTTTGGGACATCATAGATGGGTAAAGCACCTCAAGATCAATGATGAACAATGTGAGAAAGTTAGGGAAAGGTTTGCTAGGAAAAGAGATAAGGAGATTCATAATAAGAATATCCTTAGCCCGAGAGGGTTTTGTTTTGTTTTGTTTTGTTTTGTTTAAAGCTAGGTAGGAAAGAGTGTTCTGGGGTTTCAAAGTGGCAGAAGTTAATCCAATGATTGCTAAGCACTTAGAGCACCAGCAAAAGCAAGAGACCCAGCCTCAGCTACACTTTGTCCCTTCACTGTGTCACCTACTGCACCCTGCAGGCAGCATCCAGCTGTTTTACACCACACTCACTGAACTGATGCTGTGGCCAGAGTGCCAATTAGGGCCTTGTACTGCTGAATTAAATAAACAGTAAACTGGATAAAGTCAAGCAATGCACATATCTCTTATTTTCAAATGGCACAAAATGGAAAGATAACTAAGACACTGGCTCACTACCATAATTCAAAAAGATCAGAGTAACTCAGAAGGCTAAATCCAATATAGCAAGATAAATAAACAGTTATTTAGAAGACACTGTATCAATGGAAAGTAAACATCAGCACGATAGATAGGTGGATTAGTGGCAGCACCTATGTGACACAAAAGGAACAGTTTTAGTACCTATATTCCAGCCCTAAGTCAAAAGTTTAGTGTGGGCCACCAAAATACCTAAAGTGGTCACGAGACTATTGTGTGATATTTCCTTCTCAAGTATGGACAGAAGGAAATTCTTGCAGCTATGATAGGTCACAGCATAGCTGGGAATCTTCAGATTTCTCTTCACAGATGTTCATGAGTATGTGGTACCTGCAGCAAACACCCGTGACACATGTATCGCATTTGATACCAGAGCAGAATCAGTAATAATGAAATGAAGGGGGATGAAACAGAACACAGGGCGACAGCAAATGGGCATGGCCATTAGGAAGACTGAAGGTACCTTCCCCCAAAGACTGCTAGAAACAGGTTTATTCTTTGTCGGTACATGCTTGCAGTACATAATGACTACAGTTGTCATGGGAAATTGGTGCATGTACAAAACACATCTTAATCCTTTTAAAATTTCCTACCTTCCTCTCCCTCCAGGTTCCTTCCAGCTTTTGATCTCTTTCCCATTTGGAAGAGCTCTATTTCCATCATTTTGCCCCCTCAATTTTTTTTCTTCCATCCCTTTTCAGAAATGAAATACCTAGGCATAGCGGTGCATGCCTATAATCTCAGTACTTGGAAGGCTGAAGCAGGAAGATCCTTACAAGTTCAAGACTAGCCTGGCCTACAAAGTGAGTTCAAGGCCAACCTGAGCTACATAATGAGACTCTGTCTCAAAATGACCAAAGGGGGAGAGAGAGAGAGAGAGAGAGAGGGAGAATTACAAAATAATAAAACAGTAATAAATGCTGGAAAGGTTTTGGGGAAATGTGGAAAAAGTAAATCTTCTAAATTGTAGGTGACAATGTAAACTAGCACAACACTATTGATATCAGTGTGGAGATTCCTCCAAAAACTAGAACTAGAAATTCCATTTGACCCAGCTTTTCTCCTTCTAAGAGAGTCAGTCATCATACCACAGCAGTATGTACATACCTATGTTATAGCACCACAATTTATAATAGCTAAGTCTTGGAAATAGCCTGAATGACCATAACAGATGAATGGACAAAGAAAACACCGCATTTCCACACAATAAAGTATTGCTCTGTAGTAAAAAAATCATAAACGTGAGGCATTCATGGGTGAGTGGATACAACTTCACATGATAATTTTAAATCAAATAATCAGAATTGTTTATATACCAGAATTGTCTGTGTAAAAGAGATGTTGAAATGCAAATGCGGAAATGCAGTTCACTGTTCTTGTAGCCACAATTTCCTGAGGTCCTGTGGAATCAGGCTGGTTCATGGAATGCAGGAAAAGGTTTCATAGCAAAAATTTAAGTCCATAACAAAAATTTAAACTTTTCTGGAACAACACATAAGTAGATTGCTTATTTAGTCAATAATTTTTACAGACCTCCTGTATATTAGTTCCTTTCCATGTCCCAATAACATATTCTCTGTAAAACACAGGATGATCATTACTAAGAGAAAAGGAAAGTTGGATAGCTCGACCCTCTTCCGCAGTGTAGAGGTATAGGAGGCCATTCAAAGATCTCCGATATGTGCTGGTTAGTCAGAAGCACGGATAAAGTAATAATTAACTTTTAAAAAGAAAAAAAAAGCTTTAAACACCCATCAGAATAAAGCAAGCCTGACCTCCTTACACCGGAGTTCCCTCTCGGAGCCCATGGTTCAGAGGAGCTAAGCACCTTCCATGAAAAAGAAAGGTACAGCACACAAGGAAAGGCGAGTGCTGGAGAAATTCCAGGAATAAAGCACAGTCAGCCGAGCTATTTCACTGCTCTAAATATGCTCCACTTTCTTGGCTGCACGACACCAGATATGCTGCTCACGCTTTTCCATTAACTGCTGGCTATACGTGAGGAGTCATCCTAGTTACTGGTTTCCAAGGAAAGACTTCTGTGACCTCTACCCACACACCTCCCACACTGCCAGTCAGTGTGTAATACTGCTTTCAAGTTGCTGCCCAGGGCTGCTTGGGTCCCTTCCGGCCAAGCATTTATCCTCCTGCATCAATTTTCTGTTTATGTCTCTATCTTCCTCAAATCTCTAGGTTATCTGTGCATGGGGACTGTGCCTGTCTGTTCATAATTACTTCCCATCCCCGATGCAGAGGCGACGCTAGGGATGGAGTGCAGGACCCAATCAGATCACTGATTTTTTTCACACTCTAGATTGAAAATACAGCAAAGGAGCCAAACTAGAAAACGGCACATTTCTCTTAATATAATTTATGAGGACCACCCAGGAAAGAAATTACACCATGACCTATAGCTTTCCTATCACGTATCCATTTTTATCACTTGCTAATTTCTCCATAATTTATTATGTTGAGGAGTTAGCTGTTGATTTTGCACAGAGGCACTTACTGTATGTGCTGAACTGAACCCCCATCTCTCTTACTTACCTGAAAAGAACAAGTTCATCTATGGTAAGAAATTTAAAGGCAGTGATTCATTATTTATTGGCAATTACTGTCACAGTTACCAGATCAATGATCAAAACTGATCACAAAATCAATAACAAAATCAGCAACAAATTATTTTATTCAATATTCAATATTGCTAGCATATATGTATTTTCAACACTTGAAATATAGTCCTTATAAAATTGCCTTACCCTTCTTTGCTGGAAAACTCAGGATAGAAAAGGGGAGACATTAACATTTAAGTTAGGGAAAAAAGATTTTTTAATTATCTCTTTCCTACTCAGAAGCAGCCCTGAGTCATAAATTCATTATAAACCAGCAGCACAAAATCTCTTTTAGTCACTTTATAACACTGACAGAATTAGTAGTTAAAATTAGACTTCTCATTTTCATATCAGGGGAGACATCAGCATTAGTTTCGATATTAAACATAAAAGTTATTCATACATTCTGGAACTGTAGAAAGCTTTTTAAATGGATTTAAGGTGATGGATGCAGGATTGTCTGAACATTTGTTTAATAGAAAATATGATCATCGACGAAATTATACTTTGGAAAGGCAATTATTTCATCACTGCAATGCAGAAATACATTTTCTGTCTACAAAAAAATATGAAAAGCATTTTAGTCTTTTTTATATTTCTACAGATTACCGCATTACTACTTGTCAACTTGCAATTGCATCATAACTCAAACTGCTGAAAATATAAAACTATGTCTTGACTTGATTAATCAAAAAACACACAAGTATATCTGCTGTGTGTGGGTGTGGGGGTGTGTGTGGGTGGGGGGTGGGGGGGTGGGGGGTGGGGGTGGGTCTACAGAAACACTAGGGATGAAAATACTAACTTAGTATCTTTATCACCCAAACATGCAGTGAGAAGAAAACAGACCATCCAAGGGAAATCAAATAGAGTTTGCTTTGAATGTTCTATTCTACTTGGTGCAGTTCTTCTGAAGGATGCGACTGTGGAAGGATGCAACAGTGAGCCTGTGGAAGATATGTGATTTTCTTTTCATTGCCTAACAGACTAAACAGTTGAAAAAGAGAATACTACCCTAAAAATACTTCCATGATTCATGGTGTCTCTAGGAAAGTGTGTATCCTTTTCTTTCTCAGAAGCCATGGGGACCTAAGGCTGCCGCAAACCCCCGATCAGTTCATGCAGTAGCGAAGGGCTGTTGGTGTATGTGTTATCTATGAATGGTGCATGGATGGGAAAGCTCTGCTTAATAAAATGGTGGGATACAAGAGTGGAAGAGGATCTGTTATAAAAATTATAGACCAAGGAGTATTTCTCCATATCTAAATTATAGAAAATATTTTTGAAAAATCAATATGACTTTAGAAACAAAGTCTAAGTTGCTAAGAGTCAGGGAAGTTTATTAGTCACAAGAGAGGGTTTGGTCACATAAAGACCTTATTTTAAAGCTTATCTATATAAATATGAGGAAGTTACTTAATCACGCTGTGCCTCATTTTCTTATTCTATAGGGTAGTGATAACAATCATTCCTATATTGCCAGATTCCTATATTTAGGAATATTGGATGCCTTATATTTATTTGCCATTTCTACTTCTTAATCTGAGAAGTGTCTCTTCATTTCAGATGCCCATTTTCAGATTGGGCCTTTAAACTTGGGGGTTTTGACTTTAGAATGGGTGTTTAAATTTGGGGAGTCTAATTATTTATATGTTCTTTGTATTAATTCTTTGTCTAAGGAACAGCTGGCAAAAGAATTTGCCCACTCAGTGTGTTGTCTCTTTATTCTGTTGGTCTCTTTATTCTTATGTGTCTTGATGTGCAATAGTTTTTTTTTTAATAAGATGAGATCCACAGTTGTTAATTTTTACATTATTTCCCTTTTGGTCTCGGTTTTGTTCTTAGACTCTTTGCTTACACATATATCTTCAAGACTTCTAACTATTGTAATTTTCAGGAGATTTAGTGATTCTGTTTTAATATTAGATCTTTGATCCATTTTGATTTTAACTTAGTTCATGGTAAGAGACACGGGTCTAATTTTTGTCTTTGGCAGGTGGAAACTCAGTTTTCCCAGCACTGTTTATTAAAGAGGCTCTCTTTCTTACAGTGAGAGTTTTGGGGTCTTAGATCAAAAATAAGGTGACTGAGTGTGTTTAGATTTGTTTCTGCATCTTCTATTTATATGAAAAAATGTTCAACAATACTGGTTATTAGAGATATACAATTAAACCAATTCTGAGATTCTATCTCATTCCAGAAAGAATGGCAATCATCAAGTAATCAACCAATAACAAATGTTGGTGGGGCTGTGAGGAAAAAGGAACTTTCTCCACTGTTGGTGGAAGTGTAGACTAGTGCAATCACTGTGGAAATCAGTATGGAGATTCCTAAAAAACTAAATCTGGAGGTTCCATTTGACCCAGATATTTCCTTCTTGGTATCATCCCAAAAGAATTAAAAATAGCATACCACAGTGATGTATGCACACCCATTTTTATAGCAGTGCAGTTTGTAGTAACTAAATATGGAAACAACTCAGTTCCCCTCAACTAAGAAATTGTTTTTTAAAAAATGTGATTTTTTTATATAATAGAGTGCTACTCAGCCACACAGAAGGATAAAATTGAGACATTTCTAACTAAATGCATGAACCTTGAGACCATACTCTGAAGTGAAATAAGTCAAACACAAATATAGAAATATTGTTTCTCTGATGTATAAATATTGTTTCTCTGATGTATACCAAAAGTATAAGTAAGGACCAGAATATATATTAAAACCTATAAAATAGTAGGAAAATGCTCAATTTGGAAGTAGGGAGGAGGCGAGAGGGAAATGAAGGGAAAAGAAAAAAATGAAAAAAGCAGGCAAAGTGGAAACAAAGTTTCTGTAAAGCAAAAGAGGAAGAAAGATTGAAGGGAGGATAAGGGAATGGGAAAGAGAAAGGAATTGAAGAGTCATGTACATATATAAAGTTCCTATGCTGAAAATGGTCATTATGTATATTTAAAATGTTCCAATAAGCTTAATTAATTAAAATAAAAAATAAAAAATCTTGCCCTTATGCCCCACATAAGGGCAAGATATTTAAAATGAAAAATGAAAGAAATTCCTTCTAGACACCTTCCCCAAAGTCTTAAAGATGTAATATTGATACTTACATACCGATGTCTACAGAAGCACAATTCACGTTGGCAAAACCTCAAAGCAGCCTATGTGTCCATAAATAGATGAATGAATTATGAAAATATGGTATTTAAACACAATGGAGTTCTACTTATATCTAAAAATGGATAAATGAGTCACTTGTAGCTAAATGGATGTACCTTGAGACCATAAAATTAAGTGAAATAAATCAGACATGCAAGTTTAAATCTTGTATATGTTTGTTATCTGATAAATATAAATATAAATATAAATATAAATATAAGTATAAATATAAATATAAATATATTTAAAGAGCAAAACAAAAAAAAGTAAGACAAAGTAAGACAGATTTTTACAAAAGGTTAGGATCCCAAGAGATGGAGCAGGGAAAGGAGAGAAGTGTAAGTGGATGAAAATAGAATTAAGATGTACTAATTTGAACCCCTACAAGGTATGGATTTGCAAGTATGTACTAATTAAAAATTAAAAAATCAAAAAACAAGCAAAAAGCTTGAATACTTTGATATAAGGTAAACCTTTAGTGGAGTATTCAGTAAATATTTTATCTTAATTATAAGGTATATGAATTCATTGGGAATATATAAAACAATTGCAAGAAAATAGAAATAAAATTTTATTTTCCCTAAGCTATTTGAAAATAAATTGTCATCCTTATGTCCTGTTACCCTGAATAAGCATATTATTTACTTTTCTGAATAAGTATATTCTTTACTGTGCTCTAAGAACTTTTTCTAAACAACTTTCCTGTAGTTTCTTAAAGATAATAGCAATCATCTGCACACCTGTAATACAACAATCAATGTAAAAAATTAGCACTGATATGAAAAGCTGTAAAGAAAAGAAACAGATCATCTATAAAGGAAAACCTATCAGAATCTCAACAGACTTCTCAACACAAACCATCAAGTCAAGAAGAGCTTAGAATGAAGTATTTCAAGTACTGAAGGAAAACAACTTGCAACTCAGATTGATGCACCCTGAAAAACTATTTTACAAAATCAATGGAGAAATGAAATACTTTCATGACAAAGAACAACCGAAGGAATTCATGACCACCAAACCAACTCTACAAACAGTGCTGACAGACATTCCAGAGAGAAATAAAAATGACTGTGGTCCCACGAACAGCAGCAGAGTGGGATCAATGAGCTGGGAAAACAATTGAATGGAGGGGAAAAGCAAGGAGCCAACAGAAGGAAAAATGCTTGGTAGAGATGAGGCAGTGTACTGACCATAATCACTAATGCAGATGACCTCAATTCACCAATAAAGACAAACACAGGAAGGGTGGATCAGGAAACAAGATCCGTCAATATACAGTATACAAGAAACACATTAACTTGAAAGTAAATGCATAGACTGAAAGTCAAAGGAGAAGAAACAATGCTCCAAGTGACAGGGAACCAGAAAACAGCAGGAGTAGTTTGCCATCAACCACAGAATGGTTAAGAAAGATAAGGCAGCTTTATACAATGGAAAGCTACTCAGCTATAAAGATGGATAATCATCAGCCTCTTCTAGGTAAATGGATGCAACTTGTGATCACGCTCTTGAATAAAATGGTTCGGACTCACAAAGATAAACATCATGTAGTCTCCCTAGTATAAAAAGCTGAAGGAGTTTGTGGGATCCAAAATGTACAATAGATATCATGAAAGGAGAGCAAACATCTAAAAGGGAAGGTGGTAGCCATTGTTAATTCCCTATTATTTTGTTCAAAAATCATGTATAACTTCCACTATTTTGTTTTTATTGGTTTTATTCTATTTTGTTTGGTTTAATTTTATTATATCTGATGGCATGGGCAGCTATTTTGAAGATAACAAGACTTATTATGGTAACCATTGTTGATTTCCTATTACCTTTTTCTATGCACTTTCAATGTTTTGTTTTCATTGGCTTTATTGTGCTTTATTTGGTTTCATTCTCTTAAAGATAATTTTTTTAAAAAATTAGCACTGGTATGCTGCTGCCATCTAAACTTATAACTGCAATCAAACATCTGTATTTATTCCAGTAGTATCCTTTGTATGACAAGGGTCCAGGTCAGATTTGTGTGTGTTGATTTCATTGGCTTTTAGCTTGCGTGAGATCCTCAGTGCTTTTAGCTTTTCGTGACCTTGACAGTCTTGAGCATTACAGTTCAATGATCTTTAAAATCATCCCTCACTTTCGCTTTATCTGACATATTTTCACAATTCGATTGAGGTTGTGAGTCTTAGGCAGGAACTTATAGAAATGATGTGTTCTCATCACATCCTGTAAGTTGTTGGCATTGTGATTTGTCTTAGTGGTGTGATAACTGTGATGATTTCATTATTTCATCTACCAGAGTTCTCCACTGAAAGGATCCTCTCTTTTGCCTTTATAGATAAGAAATCTTAGGGAATATGTGAATATCATATTTGTGAACTATGTTTCAATGTATTTATTGATTTAGTTAGCAGGTATGGATTTATATTCTAATCAATGGATTGTAATCAATTATTGCCAGTACTTACTTCGATACTTAAGCTAACTTTAGAGGTCATATGGCACAACAAAGTCATTCTCTGTGCACTCCCTCGCTTTCTGGCACTTGATATTATGGGCTTATTATGTACATGTGCTTTGTCAGTCCAGGCATTAGTCATTTCTCCAAGATGCACTAGTTTCATTTTAGTGCAGAATGTGACATAGTGTACAATTTCTGAGCACCACTGATGCTGATTGGTAAGGCAACGTCATTGCTCCCAGTCCTCCTCAGTGGATAAAGCAAAGGGATAAGATTCATTCTAGTCTTTGTGCTTTCCATATTTGAATGTTCTCTTACAGAGAACAAACTCAAAACCAGAAATATACACCAAAATTCAGAGAGAAAATATATTAAGCAAATATGATATGTGAAGAACTGACTCAAAATTGCCTATATGATTCTGTATTTTAAAACTGAGGAATATAAAGAGAAAGAAATACTAGATAATTCCTTAAAAATAATGAAAGGCAGAATACCCAAGTTGTGAAGATAGTCAAGAACAGAAGGATGTTTCTTTCAGGGGTTAAAGATTATGTTTCAGAAACAAAATCCAATGAAATGTTAGAAGCATTCTAAATGAAGTTGAAGCAGACTACAACTTTGAAACTGTTCTGAAAGTTCTAGTTGATATAACAGTTAAGAGACATTAAAGTAGAATAAGGAAGAAATGCAAAATACATTATCATCTGCCTGAGTGTGGCGAAAAGTATTATATTTGGTTTTTTACCATCTTACACACTCACAATTTCTAGTTTTGTATTTTGAAAGCTAAACTAATTTTCCATTCCTTTGTGCCAAAAATGGATCATTCTCTTTTTGTAAACTTTTTAGTTAATACCTGCGTGTAGTATAATGCTTACATTCTTTGTAGGGAGCTGCACCTAACACATCCTAATCCCTGTTTCATACTCTTTCTGTTCTCTCCCTCCATCCCTCCAAATATCAGACACATACTAATATTTCACTAGCATTACAAAGTGTTCTGCATGAGTGTTCATTGGTTTTGTTGAATATTATCAATTTTTTCTCTTTAGCTATTTCTCATTATATAGAAGTAACTTCATATTTTTCTATATATAATACAAAGGTGGAAGCACACACATAAAATTGATGTAAATAATTTTAATAACATTCTAGATAAAGAATATTGAATTTTAAGTATAGAGGATTAAAATTGAAATATAGTCTTATAAAAATAAATTTGATTGTATATATTAAGCTATCATGATGCTATAAAAACATATACATAATAAAATAGTTATTACTACAATAAAATAAATTAATATACACATCATTACATAATTACCCAATTTCAAACTAGGAATGATGGTGCATGACTAGAATCCCAGCATCTGAGAAGCTGAGGCAGGAAAATTATGAGTTCAAGTCCGGTTTGGGCTCACTACAAGTTCCAGGACAGCAAGACCCTGTCTCATAAAACAAAACAAAATAAAATTTTGCCATACTGTAGGAAGAGTAGTTATAATCTATACATTTAACAAAAGTCCTTAATACAACAAGCTAATATTATGTTTTTCATGTCCTACATAAGATCTTTGACTTGTCTTTCTTACATATGTGCTACTTTCTATCCTTTGACCTTCATCTTTTAATTTCCCTCTCATCCCCACTCAGGTATCCACTGTTTCATTATTTATATACATTTGACCTTAACCATTTTTTTCCTTTTAGATTTCATGTCTAAATCCATAGTATTTTTCTTTCTGTGTTTCACTTATTTCATTTTACATAACGTCCTATAGGTCCATCCACATTGTGGCAAATGATAGGGCCTCATTTTTTAAGATTGAATAATAATTAATTGCATTTACAAACTATCAGATAAGAGGTTAATACCCAATAGTTATAAAAAAAACTTATACAATGAAATAGCAAGATCATATGCAACCTGATTTTAAATGGACAAAATACTGGAATAGACATTTCTCCTAAAACAACAAAAATATGGCCAATAAGGATATGCAATGGTTCTCAGAGTTTTTGATCATCAAAGAAACATGAATCACCAGCACTATGTGAGCCCACCTCACACTTGTTTTAAATAAGAAACATATGTTGGTTCAGATATGGAGAAAAGCTTTACAAGTATGGGAATTCCTAAATCAATTTGAAGTGGAACTCTCGTAAGAACCCAGCAGTCTCTTTTCTGGGTATAAATTCAAAGAAATGAGATAAATATGTTGAAGAGATATCTGCACTCTCAGATTCAATGGAGCATTATCTGACATAACCAAAAAATGGAAATGACTTCAGTGCCCCAAAACTGACTAGCAGATAAAGAAACTGTGGTACCACATACACAGTGGAATACTACTCAGCCGTAGAAGATGTTATGGTTTATAGCCAGGTGTTTCCCAAGAGCCTCATGTGATCATAGGTGGAACCTTGGGAAAGTGATTGGATTATGAGGGTTTATAGCTGGTGTGTGGTTAGGATGTAGAGTCTGGTCAGAAGAGTTGTCACTAGAGGTGTGGTCTCCGTTAATCTTCCTCCTCCCGGCTCCTTCCTTTGCTCTCAGCTCCCTTTCTACCCTGCCGCCAGCAGCTCTCCTCTGCTATGTCCCTCTGCTATGCCACCTTAACTTAGAAACAGCTGACAATGAACTGCAAATGTGAGCCTAAATAAAACTCTTCATCTTCAAGTGACTGGTATTGAGTGTTTCATCCCAGTAATGAGAAAAGCTAAGACAAATAAAAATGAAATCTTATCATTTGCTACAACATGGATTGAATTGGAGATTATGCTAACTGATACAAGCCAAGTACCACATGATGTCACTGATATAAGGGATCTAAAACGGTTTATCTTATAGGAATTGAGAGTAGAGAGGCTAAGGAGATTGATTAAAGGTATTAAGTTATAATCAGAAGCAAGATGTTCCCGTGTGCTATTGCACAGTAGGTAACCAGAGACAGCAATAATGTACTGCACATTTTAAAAAGGTAGAAAACAGGATTTTGAATGATTTTACATAGAGAAATGATAGATGTTTAAAAAGATCAAAAGTGATTTATCTTAGACATTAAACAATGTATACATGTATTTAAATATTACATAGCATTCCAATATTGTGTATAGTTTTTTATTTATGTATCTGTTATAAATTAGTTAAAAAGATAAATATTTGACTCAAAGTATGTTTTTCCTATAAATACTTTCATGCTTTGAGAAAGATGACAGCCAGACATTTTGCAGGCTCATCTTCCAAGTAATCAGAGAAAATGGCCTCATCCTTCAACTTGCCAGGCTCGCGATGGTCATTTTCTTCTGATAATGGCTGGACGAATTGCACTTATTGATTCTGGTTTGTGAAATCAATATGAATGATTCTGTCTTTCATTCACATGATCTATATTAATTAAATTCTTCACTGAAATTATATATATATATATATTATTTGTATATATGGTAGAGATTTTTATCTGATCTACATAAATTGTAGGCTCAGATGTGGTGAGGTTATTTTTATTCTCACTTTCATTGTTTTGATCAGTTATTAATATTCAAGAAGCAACACATCTGTATTGTACTACTTCAAGATGTTATGTAGTTCAGGTTTAACAGCGTAAAATTCTCACTTTGTCATTTCTACATTTTAACAAGTTAATAAAATTGCCTGTTTGAAGATATTTTTCTATTTTCTTTTCAACTGTTTCTTTTCTGAGCATTATTTTCATTTTTTCTCATTACCTTAATCTTATTTTTCAAGAAAGAAGTAAACATGAAATGAAATTATATATTCAAAATAAAAAATTTAGTGTGTTTTTCCTAAATACTTACAGTAAAAACATTAGACATTTAAAAATCATTAGTATGGCTATAAAAATCAAAATATAATCAATATTTAAACTTATTTTGCTTTTAAAATATTAAAAATCAAATACCAGTATTAAAAAACAAAATGCAAATGGTAATTTACTTAATTTTTAAAACAAAATTTTTAAGTAAAGCCAACATTTAAGTTTAGATTCAGAATATTTAACTTTGTAAATATTTTTTAAAAGATAAAACTAATCTGTTTTATGGTTTAGTATCTATCTACTGGTCACTGTACAAAATCATTATCTTATTTATAATATACCAGATTTTTAAATTTTACAATATTGCAAATATTCCTGAAGCACTAAGCAGCAGTAATTTATGGTTACCTTGAATTGGAACAAGAAAAATGGTAAAAGCAAAACAATATGTACTCAGGATTATTGGAAACAATATTTATTTTGCAAAAGTCTGTTGCACGGGGTATCCAAAGAATAAACATACATGTTAATTTATTTTTTCCTACCAAAAAATTCCTATGGATGAAACCTCTCCTAAATCCACAGCAGTGTCCCTGTCTTGTTATTAGTGGCAGCTTTGCGCCATGTCCTTAGGAAATCATCAGCTTTCCTTTGTGGGCATAGATCAATTGCTGAGAAAGACATTTCCCTGGGGCCTGAGTTAGTCATAACGTAAGTGTTCAGAGTTACACTAGCCTTTTTGCCAGTCCTGAGCACCAGATTCAAAATGATAAATGCCCTTAAGTTTCAGTATTGGTTTATTATTTGGGTTTGTGGTAGGTAAGACCAGGAACAGAAGCCCTTCTTCCTAAAGAAAATGTAACACAGTAATACATCCACTCTAAATAACAGTTAAGGGTGTATGTCTATATGAATAGACATGGATAACATAGTAGGAAATAAAGGGAAAATTCTTAGCCCTGTACAGAATATTTAAGTTTTCATACAGAGAATACATATTTACTAAAATTTTAAAATTTAAAAGTTTCTTTGAAAATAAAATCTATTACAAAAACTTTTGACTCATAAATTGGCACTGTAAATGTTACACTTTGTGTGTGTGTGTGTGTGTGTGTGGTTTAAACTTAGTTAACTGTTCTTCAAACTGTTAAGTGTCTTCATTCTATTTGATAGCTCATGTCTACCTGCTATTTAAAATTCAGACAGATAGAGTAGTAAGATTCTTAATTAGTCTATCAGATAGAGACTTTAGTGGATGTGCCTTTTATGATTTAAAAGATCCACGTTTAATTTATGATGAAAAAATTTTCAAATATTCATGCTGTGTGCCAACAGTTGTACTAAGCACTTTTCTTTCCATGTTAATTTTGTTTAATTCAAACAGGCTATATGAAAAAAATTAACAGAAGATTAATGTCAAGGACGTTTATTATACAAAACAAATGTCAGCAAAAACATACAGATTTAGTAAATACAAAACTTGCAGAGCAGGCAAAATCAAGATCTAATCAAATCTATCATGTTCTAAGTAGGCAAAAGGCCATTGGATAAATGTCCATCCAGCATAGACCATCATTGAGTTTTGATGGTTTGAGGAAAGAATCATCACAAGAGGAAAATGTTTATCCACAATGTTTAAGTTTAGTTGAGCGGGACTCACCCGTGAGGAAAAAGCTGAACAAATGTGTATTTTAGGCACTAACCTACATAAAGTAGTACTTTCCAAGTTTTAATGAAAACAGTCCCCTATAAGTGTGTCAGTTTAGGAGTAGAATAAGTAAACAAGGAAAAGTTTAGTGACAGAAGGAGAAAGAGAAATATTGAATGAATCTGTTTCATGCCTTCTGAATGGCCAGGCAAGATGGGTTTATCTATTGCAGAAACAGCAAGCCTGAACCATGGACTTTCCAAGATTCTATGGGCTAATGCAGCTTCATACCCACTATCAAACTGCTAGCAGCTGACAGATAAGCCAGCATGATGACTGGATGTTCATTCACAAGTCCCAGAAAAAGTATCATTGGAATTTTACATAATTCACACACAAAATATCTAAAACCAGCAGTTAAGATTAAAATACCTAGAACATCTCCAATGCTTCAAAACATATTTATCTAAGTATTGCTGAAAGAGGTTCTTTTGTTTATTTTCCTTGGGAAATATTTGCTCTTTCGTCATTATTTACGTGGTGTGTGTGTGTGTGTGTGTGTGTATACACTGCTCACCCAGTAACCTATGTTTTCCTTCTCATCTCGAAGGCTCTGATTTACAATGCATTCCTACTATCCTATCAACGTGAATTGCAGCAATGTTTTTAAAATATGTGAGAAAATAACAAACCTCAAGTAATGGATGTGGAAAAAGCCTTGTATTATTTCCAAAAACTATCACACCAGAGAGCACCAGGCCACCAATTTCAGAGGGCATCCAGCATCTGTGAATGAGTTCTCTCTACATCCTCATGTGGTTATGAGAACTGATCCCACTGTAATCTTCAAGCTTCAGGAGAGAATTCTTACCCCAAGTCTACAGACCATGTATGGCAGGAGTGGATACCAAAAGAACTCTACACTGCAGCTGACCCCTCCGGGCCCCAGCTCAGGCAACAGATCAACACTAGCTCTGCGGAACACGGGAAGTGGGTGGCTTATCTGGAAATATCTTCAGTCTTTGGAAGCAAATATATAATTTTTCAGGATATGCAGATTCTATGTATGTCTATGAAATCTAGGAAAACAGAAAAAAATACCTTTGAAAGGTGTTAATATTGTGTGGCACAAACATAGACTGATAAATGCAAAAAAAAAAGTGGCAAGTTAGTTTATCATAGCACAAGCACTGGGGGACTGGAATTACAGCTTTCTTAGTAACCGAGAAGACCTTTTTCAGAAAAGATTCAATATGTTTATACAGATAATTACACCACTTTAGAAGATGATTTTGCTTTCCTTTGTGCCATTTGTTAAAGTTTAAAATGTTAACAACTACTTAACAAATCTATTGCACCATCCTGCTGTAGTTCACATTTAGGTCTTGCCCCCGCTAGCACCCAGAAGTTTAGCCAGAAATAACTCACTCTGCATAAACATCTGGCCCTATGACATAACAAAAGGACGCTGTGTGTCATCCATAGAATTCTCATTAGTTTTCTAAAGCTTTAGCTTTCAAGAGAAATCTTTTTAATGCTGTGTTAAATACCACCATTAGTATTATCTGTGTAAAAGTAAGCATTTATTTAGACCATCAATCAAATTCATAGAAAAACTTCACTAGCATCATCCCTAGAATGCAAAAGCTTTTAGGCACCTAATGGTGCGTGAACCTCTCAGTGCTGGGAAAATTAATTGCATAGCTCTGGGCCCACAACCTGTAGTAGTTTTACAAACAGAAACAGACGGTGGAAGAGACCCATGTCTATGTAAGGTCACATGGCCAACAGGAAAGTTATACTAATCTTCAAGGAGTTTACCCTTTCACATGTAGTGATTTTGGGATGGAGATATTAAGAGTGTGAAAGCCTGAGATATCCCTTTATTTTCTCATTCAACAAAGAACTAAAACCCACACCCAGAGAAATTTCTCTTTTCAAAATAATCATATGATAAATATCACCACGAATAGGCAAAAGGATTTTCTCCAGTATGGAAATTTTTCTGAAGTAGGCATAGCAACTTAAGTGTGGCATAACTAACAAAAAGATCCTTCTAACACATTTAAAGTATTCTGAGTAGTTAGATTCACACAGAAGTGTTTTAAAACCCCAGTAGGCAATTGTAATAACTGCTTCTTCTTAATTTCCTGACAAAGTATAGAAGGCTTAAGACTCTATAGCCTGCTTCAAACCCTGAAAGTAACCAGCACATCCCTTTCTACTCCACCATGTCACATTTGCACAATGGCCTGGTTACTGGACTGCAACCTCTTCACTTCCTACTTTCTGAAAATATACTATAACTTACTTCTGAAAGTAAATTATAGTTATTGCCACTATAAACTAATCTCCACTGAGATAACAAAAGCCAATATGTTAGCAGTTTCCATTCTACATTTTAATTCATGGACAACTTCTTATTTCTTAGCCAGAATGGCACCTCGTCCCGCTGGGGATATGACTCTTCTTCGTTCTTCAGGATTCTGGTGTCTGCTATGCCAGTGCTGCTGATTTATGATCCCTGGACCACCTATGAGTGCTCAGAGGAGGCACATCTTGTGCGCAATCTCTGGAAGCAGAATATCTGACAATGGGGCCCAGAGATCTGTTTTAACAAGGTCTTCAGATGATTCTTGTGTACACTGAATTTTGAGAAGTACATCGTTCCTGAAATACTGATCTACAGCACAGACATTGGTCTCACATTCTTTCTTAGATATAGTTTACTTTGGAAAATATGGAGCAGCTAGCCTAGACCTCTAGAACCTTCTCTCCCTACATTGGTTTTTCAGTGAGAAAGCTGATTAACCTTGCAGACTTGGATTCTCAGCATTTTGACTTCCATTTCTACTATTTGGAAGTCATTTGAACTCAGGAAACTTAATTCATCTCTCTGTGCGTCAGATATTTGGGATGGGTATTGAATAAGTTAATACATATCCATGAGCTTGGAAAACTGTGAGTCATATACTGAGGGCTGTATAAGTACAAAACAGATTGTACTCATATTCAGTCCTCTTTTTCTGTCTAGTGACTGTGATTATCTCACATATCATGTCTACTGTAAAAAACAAATCAATACTAAATGTCTCATGCATGATGAATTCTAGTCTCCCTGATGGAAAAGAGGTTAGATTCTTTGATTGTATTTCCCTAGTTTTAAGTGTGATGCAATATTGTATCTACTGTATTTCATTAATGTATTAATATGTATCTTACAAAATGAGTTGAAAATACTATATATCTATCGTAATATGCTCAAACACAACATTACTGGCTTTGCAAGTTATCCTCTTATTTGAGCCAAATCTGTAAATTAAATTGGGAGATGGCTCCAAACAAGGGTGAAGAAAATCTCTACTAGGTTGATTTATATTATCAATAAAATACAAATATGAGTAAGAATCCATTGTAATGAACTCCACTGGACCTGTAATACATTTTTGCTTTAATTAAACTTTGTTGTTGTGACTGTATTGCTAGAAATCTTACCCCTAGTCAATAAACTTGGAACCCTGACAATGGGGAGTAGTTGCTCTTGAATGAATTAACAAATAAAAAGGAGTATTTTAAATCCAACTGGGAAAGAGAAAGCTGTAACAACCTCACCACTTTCTAGTTGCTTCATCTCCAATTATTGCTGACTTTTTATCCATAAGCCATATTTTCATTGCTTTGTATATGTGTGTGTGAATTCGATTTTCCATAATGGATTTTTAGTATTACTATCAAACAGAATAGTATAACTATTAGTTCTGTAGTGTTCAACAGAGAAGTGAAGTGTCCTATTACTCAATCTAGAAATTTAAGTAATATAGCCTTAAAATAATTTACAATGGATTAAAAATATATTCATGAGTATTCCCAGCTCCACATTATTTATTCATACAGAATGAGTGCCCAACAATGAAGAAATGATTAAGGTTAATGGTGAACAAACACAAAGTGGGGCATTTGCAGTAATTCAAAATTAAGCTTATGAGTACTATAAACCAGCATGCCAAACTAATTAAGCTGTAAACATAAAAGAAAAGCTAGAATATGAGTTGTTTCACTTAGTGAAAAGAAAAAGATATATGTGAAAAAAGATAATACAAGATTATTAATGATAGGATAATGACTTTTTCATTTTGTAATTTACAATCTCATTAGATTTTATGACCAAATATTTTTATTTCAGTATAATCCAAAATAAAGGCATTTTATTTAATCTAGAGTTTTAGTAATATAAATATCATTTGAAAGGATTGAATTAATATACTTTAAATATTTTATAGTGTTTTCATTACACTAAATGAAATATTTCTGTAAGAGAATTTGCTTTAAAAGATGTTAAATGTCCACTTTGTATACTTTTTCACAATGGTATTTCACTATGTACTGTCATATTGAATATAATAGCCTATAAATTATAAGATTTTATTTTAAACTCCATCAAATATACTGTGCCAATTTTTAATAAGTATTTAAGAAGTCATATTACTAATCATATGTTGTGGAAAAAGGAAGTACTGAGATTACAAGAATATTGGGGTACTAGGCATTTATACTAGGTCAAAAAATATAACCTGACTAACATATTTTCATTTTCTGGAAATATTTAAAGAATTATCATTTTCATTACACGTACCATATTTCTTAAAGAACAAATCCTTTCAGTGAAATTCTTTACTCACTAGCCATTATTTAATGTGTTTACATGTTTTTGTCTAAATGTTAATTTTCCTGTGTGATTGAACTCATCAACTTCACATTCAAAGATATTAACATATACAAAAATGCTACCAGGAAGTATACTTTACACTCTTCTCCACTATGGCCAGCTTTCATTTTAATATAAATATTGTAAATGGATTTTGAATGATTTATTTTTAAATAACTTAATCCTTGCAATACAGAGTTCTTTCCTTTTGCACTGTGATTAGATAGCCTCTTAGCAGTGCCTATTAATCAAAATTTTGTCTATTAGACACCAGTACAACTTTCATGAAAGGAAAAAGAGAGAGCAAACCTCTAACAGTACTGAGTAAATATTTGTCAAGTAAATAATTCCATGTATTAGAATATTTGGTATTACCTCTTGTATTTTTTTCTGTTACTACAAATACTATAAAGACAGGACTTTCATTATGGCATTGTTTTATGGAAGCAATAAATTAAAAATAGTTAAATGATCATCACAATGACATGGTAATAAAACTTATGCATCTTCTTACCATGGAATATTAAGTGAGCTATAAAAAAGAATAAGCAGATATAACCTGTTAACCTGGAAATAAGTCCATAGTATGTTTTTTATTAAAAAAAAATCTGTCAGCCCATTATGTGTGCACAATTCTATTTCACCTTTAAAATACTGATAACAGGAAGTACGTTATTAACAATGGTTACCTCTGAAGGGTGAAATTTAAGAGGTAGAGAATTTTCAGATTCTAATTTTTGGCATTTTTAGCATAAAGGACTTACAGACAATTTCTGCTTTGTGAATTATCTGAGTTTTCTAAAATGAAAAACAATTTTCTTTTGATGAAACTAATATTATTTGGAGAGACCCTGAAAATATAAAAACATCAAAATTACTTATAATAGTCCGATGAATTAACCTGTAATTTTTTAGCCACAAGACTCTGTCATACTAAATATTTTTTTCTGCAACTCATATCACTGGCCCCAATTATCCTCTAATGTCAGAACCACAGGAAAGACTATGAACTCCCCGGACGTCTCTTCCACATCTACTGTCTGTTCTGCGTTACATCTGAAGGGAGATTAATGAGTCTGCATTCTTAACATCTCAGACGATGCTAATGTTCCTAGTATGATGACCACACTTTGAAAGCAACTGTTCTGTGTATTAGAAATAGTTTGTATTTAACATTAGATATATGTATAACACATTTGATCCAAGACTAATGCACTAAGCTATATTCTCAGTCCTTTTTGTTTGATTGTTTGTTTTACTTTTTTTTACTTAATATCATGAACTTTTAGTTACCTCACATGATGTTAAAAAGATGTTGTATCAGTCAGGGTTTACTAGAAAAATAGATACAATGCAAGATATACAAATATATAGGAAATTGCAGGATTGGTAGTAAAAATTATGCATCTTCTTACCATGGAATATTAAGTGAGCTATAAAAAAGAATGTGGTCAGCCACAAAATCTGATGAGGGAGCTTACAAAGGGTATCTGCATACTGGAAGTTAAAGGGTCTGGCTCAAGGGCTGGAGCCTACAGCAGTGTCGCATGCAAGTCTGTGTCAGGAGGCTATGTGGTTCTGTGATGGAACACTGAAGAATGTACAACAGAAGACTAAAGAGTCTATTACAAAGGCTAAAGAGTCCCAAGCAGAATCTGAACAGTCTGTGCCATCAGCCAGGAGATGACATCCAAGCTGAAGGAAAAGACTGGAGCTGCCTTAAAGAACTAGCTTACGAAATGGCTTGCTTAGTCTTTCTCCCCTACGTCCAAGTCAGACAACCAATTTGCATGTCAGGACCACTATGGACCTCCACCAGGTCACAGGTTGATCACCCTGAGGAATGGTGCCATATCAGGGACTCAGTATTGGCCTCTGCTGCTGCTCAACTGGTCAATAAGCAGTGCCTGTAGCCAGATTAACCTTGGCAAGTGGTATTCCATGTTTCTGAGACCATGCCTAACCTCTATCCCTGCCACTATGGCCACTCTGTTCTTGGGCCCATTGGGCAATGACTAGATTGGCTGAAGAAGAAGGCTGGGTCCACAGAATGGGCCATCTTACCTCTTTGATTATTAAAGGCTTTTTCTGCTGATGTAAACTTTTGTTGAGCATTTACATGGGAAGCAAATATTTTTACATCATTTGCCTGCCATGGAGAGGTCTATCCATATAACTCTGCTTCAAATATCTTTGTCACTAATTTTCCAGTTGTGTTCTTTCCAAGTTCATGACCATCCAGCTAGACCATTGATATAGCCCATGAATTAGTATAAAGTCACACATCTCAACATTTCTTCTACAACACAAAATGTACTACTAAGTACACTGCCTGAAGATCCATCCACTGGAACAGTTTTCCTTAACCACTATCCTTCAGGGATGTCCTAGAAAGGGACTATAATGTGGTGGCTGTCCACATGTGGGTGGTGCCTGCATAATGTGTAGAGCCATCTGTGAACTAGCCTTAGCCTTCTCATCCTCTGACAGCCGATAGTATGCTACAACCCACAAGGCCATAGGTGCATGCTGGGAAAAAGTAGGCAGTATAGTAGGCATAGTTCAGAACCAGGGTGTAGTAGCTCCCCAAATGGGTGATCATTACCCCAGCATACAGTCTGTGCCGGCAACCAAGAGCTGACATCCAAGCTGAAGGTGAAGACTGGAGCTCCTCTAAAGAACCAGTACTAGATGGTTCAATTAGTCTTTCACCCTATAAGCAGATAGGATGACTGATTTGAACATCAGGACCACTACAGACCTCCATGACACTGAAAATATTTCTATTGCTTAATAATATTTTTTCAAAAATAAATAAATAATAGAATGTTGGTTCTCAGAGCCTCAGAAAGAGAAATGGGTGGGAAAAATGAAGACAACGTAGACAATGAGTCCTGGGATGCAGTAGGAAGGAGGAACAATTTCTGGTGTTCTATAGCACAATCAGATAACTAAGGTCAGCATTAATTAACTATTTTAAAATTGCCAGTAAAAAGGATTTTGGATCTCCCCTACATAACGAAGGAATATAAGACTGAGGTGATAGATATGTCAACTGCCCTAATCTGATCGTTATACTATATATATATATATATATATATATATAGAGAGAGAGAGAGAGAGAGAGAGAGAGAGGGAGAGAAAGATGTCATGCTATAATCCATTAATATATACAATGTCTCTATGCCAATTACAGTTAGAATACATTTTAAAGTACCATTTCATATGAATAAAGAATTTAACTCATCTTTGATTTGCTAAAAATGTATACTTTATTTTTCATGTCATAAATAATTCTGAAATAATATTTCTCATAGCAGAAATTTCCATTTCTTTCGGATAATTTTGTAGAAGTGAAGTTTCTGTATCATAAATTATGAGTCACAAGAGCATAAAACTGTTTACCAGAAGTTTGCATCAGTTTATAACAGCAATATATGAGATCATTCACAACCTCATTCCTTCATTTGTAAATTCATATTTCTTAACCAAAAAGCTAAAGTTTTCTTTCTAAATATAAATCATCAATATTTAACATAGGAAATCAAACAGCAAATTATTTTCAACTTATAATTATTAAGAATATTTACCTGTTATATAAATCAAACTACAAATATTACTTGTATCATGCCTTAAATTTATGACAAATTATTTTATGCCACAGCTGCAATAAGTAAAAATAAAAAACTCATTTCAAATTTGATAGAATGTTTATTAAAAAGAAATAGGAAAAAAGTAACATGTTAAGAACCTTAAGAAGGAATCTTGTTAGCACTTTTCAGTTTTCTATATTTTTCCTCCCTATAATTGTCATAACTTAAATCAATTATATGTGTAGAATGAAGGGAAAATTTTGAAATTTGAGTGACACCATACCAAAATATCTTTTAGAGTTTTGGCCCATTCGACTCTTAGCAATGACAGATTCTTCCTATCTGTGGATTAATATTGACTTTTTTTCCATGTCTGAAAAATCCTACAATCATTAAGAACCATTTCTGTACATACATGGAGAAAAAGAAAGGAGACATTCATGTAACATTGTACTTATGACCAATCTGAGATAATATTTCTTGAACTGGACCAAGAAACTATTGGACTCTTGCCAACTCTAAACAAACTACAATATTTAGTGCACACTGACCAAGGTAAATACTTAATAAGTGGTTTTACTACTTTCATGCGCACCTACCAGAACTTGGAATACATCAAATCTTCAGTGAATCAAATAGTGAATGAATGAATGAATGAATGAATGAATATGGGAATATATGCGTAGCTTTGCCTCTAAGATAAAATCAAACAAGTTTTAGGAACTCTGTTTCTGGGTCTTTGCCTAAGATACAGTGTAATATGTTATTATTTCCCCTCAGTTTCTCACTACCCTCTCACCTGAAAAGCTTCTGCTAATGTCTTTTTCATATGGCATAGTGAAACTTTCCAGCAGAATAAGGTCTGGAAAAATAAAGAGAGCTAAGTGTCTGGGAAAAGAAGACGTCCATTACAAATAGCTCCATATTTACCCAGTTTTTTTTTTTACTGAGTACTTTGTTTTGATGTCTTTTGATGTGAGTTCTGGTATTTCTCCTATAAATGGCATTTCAAAGTTGACGGCTCCAGCTGCCCATCTGTCCTTCCTCCAATCCTCCAATGATTCAGGCCAAGCAGATGGTGCAAACAGCTTGGCAGCTATTCACTGGATCCATGTTGGGTAAAAGCCATGCCAGAAGGTTGGTAGCTTCTTTGAAGTAGTTCATTCTGGCTTGCAATGGATAGTAATAGAACAGCGTTGGCCAAGGGAATGATATGAAAGTGAAGTCAGAAAGAAAAATTGGAATACAAGACCTTGCATATTTCACACTGTTTGCAGTTATTTTCTACTACTAGCATCTTTTTATCATTAATATTTTAGCGATGTGCTGGTCTCTTTCATAAGACTCTTAGTATCTAGAATTAAACTGAGCCCATGAACATTGTTGAAAAGAGCTTAGAAAGAACCAGGGCTGCAGGTCAGTGTATCCACCTTGTACTCTCAGTTCTGCCTAAAACTTGATCCATCTTCATCAAGAAATGAATATGCTTTGAACTTTAGATCCTGAGACTTTTAAATAAAGATGAAAATGTTTCTTGTTAATTTCACAAGATGATTTTGAGAAACATGTAAGATAACGACTTCATAGCAGTTACATAACTGTTATGAAATATTGCAGAGTTATAATTCTTAGAAAGTTATTACTGATGATCTTCCTCTACCAGGCATCAACTCTTAGGTGAATATCACTTTTTGCAGGTGGACCCTTTCACACTGTGGATGGCTGAGTGAGACCCAGGCTAGGGCTGGAGCACAACGGGCATCTTGAAACAGGGACTCTTACTAGCCCATATTTACCCTCTCTGCAACACATCTTGTAGCCACATTATTTGCATAATCCTATGAAATGTCAACTTTTTTTCATATAAAAAATCTTACACAATATGCATAATTTTAGAGAATTAGATGCTATTTATAAAAGATGTTTGTGCTTGAAATACCATCAAAACAGTCATTATCATCAAATAATATATTCTTTTTTTTAATAATTTTATTTAAAGAGGAAAAAACAAAACAAAATAAAACAGAATAAAGGGTAGCAACTATACAGTATTCCAAGGAAAAAAGGATAAGTACAACAATAAAACCTAAGAAATTATTACTTGACTAATTACATACTGACTTCTTGGAAATAGTTGTTCAAATTACAAAGTTAAAACATGTAAAGTAGACATTCAAACAGTGAGACTGTTAACAGTTCTGCTCCACGATCTGACAAAAACAACAATATGGTCATCCATCTTACCCACTAAAATATACATGCAATTATATCAATAGGGTAAAATTAAATACAACAAAACAGAGCAAAGCGGATCACAAGAAAGCAATGTAAGACATAAATTTCAAAGCTAGACAATTGGAGATATTCACTCTCTATCATATTGACGCTTGTTTTCTTCCAAATAGTTGTCCATATTGTCACATATAGGGAATTCACATGAAACAACCTAGTATGGAATTGATCTGAGCAGGACGAGGAGGGTATTACAGGTCTTCAAGACCAGACATTAGGGAAGCCGTGAATGGCTGTCATAATGTCTCGCATTCTCCTCAAAACAGCTGTCC
Organism: Dolichotis patagonum; assembly: GCA_004027295.1. Taxonomy (NCBI): domain Eukaryota; kingdom Metazoa; phylum Chordata; class Mammalia; order Rodentia; family Caviidae; genus Dolichotis; species Dolichotis patagonum. The sequence continues at coordinate 73,322 of PVJX010003772.1, forward strand.
ATACCTTCATGTGTTTTGAACTTAGACAAGGCAAAGCAAGCTAAGATCACTTTGAACAAATAGTGATAGTTTTGCTGGACTTCACATCATGACATTATGGAATCAGCACTGGGTATTGTAGTGTCTCT
>PVJX010003772.1:73549-103926 GCA_004027295.1 Dolichotis patagonum
TAAGCTCTACACATGCGTGAGTCTCTACATGTATATCTATCATTTCTGTATTAGCAGGAAAAACAAAACAAAGCAAGATAAAACAATTCCTAGAAAAGCATGAGGCAGAAAAGTCACATAAAACCGCAATACAAGGTGATCTACAATGGTTACCACGGTGTCTCAGCAGTATATAACAACATTAATAAAAACAAAGCATACTGTCACAAAATGGTACTGGGACCTACAATTAATTAATTCATACAACTAAAATTAATTAATACAACTAAAGTTACCAGGAGATTGTAGTTCCAAGGCTAGGGATTTTGACCAATTTATCTCTATCCTTTATTCTGGTAGACATTTAGCCTAAAACAGAATACTTTTAGATATGGATAACCAATTCAGAAATATGATTCATATGGATTTTCATATATTGATCAAATTCTAACTTTACCTGACAGCCTGATAAAGACAATTACTGAAATCATTTGTTTTAATTTAATCCTTTTAACTTAGAGTATTTAAAAATATTTGAGAATGCTTTGTGTTTGTATTCACAAACTACAGTCTCCAAAATGTTCTCATATATTTCTGTCTTAAAAGGTCAGGGATTCTGCATTTTTATTCTTTTGGTTTACTAAATCCATTTTGTCACATTAATTATTGAGACTTCTTTTTTCTTTTCACTAACAATGAGTCAGTAGAAAGTCAGAGAACATTGACATCAAATTAGTCATTAATTTTTTTAACTTTATTAGTACGTATGTGTAGTACACAAAGGTTATATTCCATGTAGGGAGCTGGTACATGTATGTTCACTCTTTTTTATCACTTTTCCCTCCCTTACCTTTCCTTCTACCCATGTTTTTGATTACTCCTTTTATTTGTTTTTTACATGTTTGTAGTACATAATGGTTTCTTTTTTTGTGTGGTGTCAGTATGTAACACATCTTAATTGCTTTGTTAATTCCCTTTCTCTCCCCTCCTTCCCCTTCCCTTCATCTCTTGATTTCTCCTCATTTAAGAAAGATCGATTTTACCACTTTTATTTTGCTCCTCATTTGTAACTTGGCCTTCTCATGTAAGAGAAATAACATGATTTAAATATTTATATATCTGATTTATTTCACATAATATTATGGTCTTGAGGTGCATTTATTTGTCTACAAATGACTGAAGTTTATTCTTTAGTACTACATAGTGTATAAATACTACATTTTATTTATTCATTTGTCTATAATGAGCAAACTGGCCCCTTCCAAATTTTTACTATTTGAGTTATGTTGGTGTGAACATGGGTATGCACATATCTCTGTAATAGGATGTCTTTAACTCTTTGTGGGAGATAGCTAGAAGAAAGACAGCTGAGTCAAATGGAATTTCTATTTTCAGTTTTATAGAAAGCCTTCAAGTTGATATCCATAGTGGTTGCACTAATTTACATTCCCACCAGCTCTTTAGCAGTGTTCTTTTTCCCTGGAATCTCTTCAGTGCTTATTATTATTTGATTTCTGGGTGATGGCCATTCTTTCGAGGGTAGGATAGTGTTCTTTTAACTTGCATTTCTGTAATAGTCGGCATTGTTGAGCATTTCTTCTATATTTATTGTCCATTTTTGCTTGTGTTCTGTGACATGTCTGTTCATTTCACTTGCCCATTTATCACTGGGCTTTTTTATTTTGGTGGGCTCTAATCTTTTGTATTTCTTTCTATATTCTAGATATGAGTCCTCTAGCTGAGGATTAGCTGGCAAAAATTTTCCCATTATGCATATTATTTTTTCAGTGATTGTTTCTTTTGAAGTGCTGAAATTTTTTAATTTGATATGATCCAACTAATTGATTCTAGGAACTATTTCCTATTTCTGCAAAAAGTTCCCTACATCTATCACATCAAGAGTGTTCCCTGTCTTGTCTTCCAACAAATTAACTGTTTCTAATTTAAAATTTAGTTCTAGTCCATTTTGACTTTACTTTAGTACATAATAAGACAACATAAAAGTCTAGATCCAATCTGCATGTGTATAGCCAGTTTTCCTTTAATAACACCAGTTATTAAAGAAAATGCAGTTGCTCCTATGCATTTTTGCCACTTTATTAAAGATCAAATAGTTGAAGGTACTAGGCGTTTTTTCAGCCTTCTCTATTTTATTCCACTGATCCTCATATCGTTTTTTCTCCAGTACCATGCTGGGGTTTTTCATGATAGCTTTGTAATGCAACTTTGGTATTGTGATGCATTTCACTTTGCTCATTTTAACAAAGATTGTTTTTGCTATACTGGGTCTCTTCTGTGAAGAGTGCTTTTGAAATTTTGATGGCATTTAGTAAATCTGTATATCAATTTGAGAAGCACAGCCATTTTGACTCTGTTGATTTTTCAAGTCTAGAAATTTGTCTGTTCATTTGCATTATTTATTTTTTTTCATTTTAAAGAGAAAAAACGGAAAAATCAAGAGACAAAAAACAATAACAAAAGAAAAATGACAACAAAAAACAATGGCTATATAGGATTCCAAAACAAGACAATAGAAATTTAACAATGGTTGTTACATTACTTATTATCCTCATAGTAAATGCTCAGGCTACCGAATATAGGCATGCAAGATTGATCAAGTAATATAATTTTCCCTTGAGCACTTTCTTTCCATTGTACTGTATCTATTGGAACTTTCTGATCTTATTTAAACTTTCAGTTTCTTACATTAGTGAGACAATATGGAGTTTACACATGCAAGTGCTGGTTTATTTTACTTATGAGTTTGGTTTCCAGTTGAATCCATTTACCTGTAAAAGCCACAAAAAGTTTATGATTCTTTATGGACGAGTTGTATTCCGTTATATGAAAATAGCACATCTTTTTTATTCATTCCTCAGTTGACTGGCATTTGGATTGTTTACAAGATTTAGCTATTACAAATTGTGCTACTATAAACATGGGTGCACATATATCGCTGTAGTATGATGTTTCCAAGCCTTCTGGGAAAATACCCAGAAGGGAAAGAGTTGAATTGAATGGGACCACTAATCCTAGTTTTTGAGGAATCTCCATACTGATTTTCACAGTGACTATAAAAGTCTACATCTCACCAACAATGGAGAAGTGTTCCTTTTTCCCCACAGCCCTGCCAGCATTTGTAATTGGTTGATTTCTTGATGTTAACCATCCTTTCTGGAGTGAGAAGACATTTCAATGTTGTTTTAATTTGCATTTCTTGAATGATCAATGATGTTGAGCATTTTTTCATATATTTATTTGCCATTGGTATTTTATCATCTGAGAAGTGTGTATTCATCTCAGCTGCCCTTTTTTGGACTGAGTCTTTAAATTTGGGGACCTCATTTTTTTCAATGCTTTATATGTTTTAGATAAACGTCCTTTGTGTGAGGAACAGTTGGCAATAGTCTTTTCCCAATCTGTGAGTTTTCATATCACTCTGTTGGTGACTTCTTTTGATGTGCAATGACTTTTTAAAAATATGAATCCCAATTGTTGATTCTTTGAAGTACTTCTCTTATAGTTTGATTTTTGTTCATGAACTCTCAGCCTACTTGCATGTCCTCGAGGTTTCTACTACTTTGTCTTTCGGTAGGTTTAGTGTTTCTGTCTTAATATTTAGATCTTAGATTCATTTTGACTTTAGTTTAGTGCATGGTGATAGGCATGGGGCTAGTTTAAGTCTTTGGCATGTAGAAGGCCAGTTTTTCAACACTACTTATTAAAGAGGCTGTCTTTCTTCCAGTGAAAATATTTGGCCCTTTTCTCAAAAGTAAGGTGGCTGAGTGTGTTTGTAGTTGTGTCTACATCCTCTATTCTATTCCATGAATCCTCAGGTCTGTTTTTCTTTTTTTAATCAGTATAATGCTGGTTTTATTATATCAGCTTTGTAGTATAATTTCAAGTCTGGGATTGTGATGCCTCTTACCTTGCCTTTGTTGCCCTGGATTGCCTTTGCAATTCTAGGTCTCTTCTGGTTCAAGATGTATTTTAGCAATGTTTTCTCTAGATCTGTGAGGTATTCTAATCATATTTTGATAGAAATGCATTAAATCTGTATAACAGTTTTGGGAGTATGGCCATTTTCATATGTTGGTTCTTTCTAGCCATGAACAAGGGTTGCCTTTCCATTTTCTCAATTCTTCAATTTCTTTTTCAGAGAAGAGTAATTTTCAATGTATAAATCTTTTACTTCTTTTGCTAGATTGATTCATAAGTATCTCATTTTTTTGAATGCTATTGTGTTTGGTGTAGTTTCCCTAATGTCTCTCTCAGTGTGTTTATTGTTTGTGTACAGGAATGCTATTAATTTTTGAGTGTTGACTTGTACCCAGCTCTGCTGCTGAGTCTGATCATTAAATATACAAGTCTTTTGGTGGATCTTTTAGGGTCTTCTATGCAGAGTATCACATCATCTGCAAATAATGATAATTTAACCTCTTCTTTTCTTATCTTTATTACTTTTATATCTCTCTCTTATTTAATTACTCTGGCTGATGTTTCCAGAATTATACTCAGTAGGAGAGGTGAGATTTGGCTTTCCTGTAGTGTATCTGATTTTATAATAAGACTTTAAGTTTTTGTCCATTTACAATTAGGTTGGCTGTTGATTTCTCATACATAGCTTTTATCAGATTGTTAAAGACAGCTTATTCCATTCCAGTTCTGTATAGGGATTTTATCATGAATGAATGTTGTTCTATTTCAAAAGCTTTTTCTGCATCTATTGAGATGATCATGGGATTTTCTTCTTTGGCTCTGGTGATATGTTGTATTGCATTTAGTGAGTTGTGTATGTTGAACTATCCCTCTACTCCTAGAATGAATTCTACTTGATCATAGCATGTAATCTTCTGGGTGATTTCCTGCATTCTGCTTGCTAGTATCTTATTGAGGAGTTTTGTGTCTTTCTCTGGTTTTGGTATAAAGGTAATACTTGCCTCCAGGAATGAATTAGGAAGTGCTGCTGTCATTTCTGAAATTTCAGGTGTGTGTCTTCCATTTTCCTCTATCTCATTTTCTGGGTTTCTTCTGGGTTAGCTGGCTATCTGAGATTCAAGCTTGCTTCTGCACCTTTTCATTTTCTATTTTGAAACTTTTTATTTTGTTTTATTTGTTCATCTTTGCAAGTTTTTGTAGTAGGTAGGTATATCACTAGTATAAATTCCTCTCTAGTAAAATTCTGTTACTCATGAATGTCTCCTATGTATAGGAGGTTCTTGGCTTGTGTCAGTTCTAACATCCAACCTTACCAGTTAGTTAAGAATGTGATTTTGGTATGTTTTTGGCTGAATCCCCAGTTCTTTGGTCCTGGGTTATGGTTAAGTTATTACCCAGAGACTTTCCAGTATTGTTACAGAAAGGAAAATAACTGATTACAACAGATATGACATCGTAGCTAAAGTAGTATAACTGGCAATAAAATAGCATCAAGCACAGTTTAGAAACTTATAAACTGTGGTAGATATTAATTTTATTACCTCAAACCATAGGAGCAAAATCTACAGTTAGGTAACAGAACTGACTGTAAATTTGGAGCTTATATTCAAAGTGTTCCCCCTTGTTAGAGTGGCCTTACTCTGTGATAGGGAGATTCAAGAAGTATAGTGGATAAAACAAAGATAACTGCAAAGAAAGTAAAAGAAGACTGGAGGACAAAGAATGATCATGCAAACTTTGAGAAACTAGAGGACAGGGTAGAAGAGAAAGAATAAGGGAGTAAGCAAGGGAGTATCTGAACTTCATCTCTGGGTTTGAGAGACGGGATTAGTTTTCTGTGACTGTAGTTCTCCCCAGCCATTAAAAAAAAAAGAAAGAAAAAGGAATAAAAGGGGGGGAGAACAGGGACAAAAAGCACCCCACTACCACCACTTGTTTCTATTCCTGTGTCTTTGTCTGCTCTGAGATTTATTGTAGTGGAAAGTTTGCTTCTTGTACATAGACCTCCTCAGTTAATGTTTATTTTTCAGTGGTATTCACCATTGCTAGCTAATGACTTTTGCCTCTGTTCCAGGATTCAACCACTTCTATTTACTTGAGATTGGAGGGTGTGGCTTGTTTGGGTCAAAATCCAGTTCTGTAAGACTGGACCATGGTATTTTAATGACCCCCTAGGCAATCTAAATAGTGGCATCTCAACAAAACTGTTCAATAAAAATAGCTATGACATCTTGGCTATAGTAATAAAATTGGCATCTATTATAGCATTAAATATGAATGAATATAGACAAACCTTAAAGATCAGTAAAGTGCCACCTTTGTCCATACAAAGGAGAACTACAATGATAATATGAACATTAAGACTAACCAAATATTGATCTACAGTAAATATCTACTAAATGAGACAAATTTACCTCTATTCTAATAACAGTATAGTGTTCAATAGCAATAGCATAATGTTAAATATTTAACTAGAGATTCATAAAGTTTAGTAGATATACTAGTAGAAGTAGAGGTATTGGGGATACAGAAAAGGAAAAAAATATAATTTGAAAATTTAAACAAAGGGATAAGAAAGAGAGGAGAGAAAAATAAGATGGAGGGTCTTATTAAGGAGTAAAAGAAAATTAATAGTAATAAAGAACAGTTACTAGAAGAAATGAACAAGAAAAAGAGGGAAAAATTTAAACAGCAAAAATGAGAGATGAAAGAAAAAAGAAAGAGGAAAAAATTGAAAGGAAGGGAAAATGATAAAGCGGGGGATTAAGACAAAAGAAAAAAATAAGTGAGAGCAAAACACCAAATTCTGAAAAAAAGCCAATGAAAGAAAGATAAAAATAATACAAAATATGAAAATCTAAAAAGATTGCATCAAAGAAAAACTTCCTGTGTAATTGAATGAGTGGTTTCTTTCCACGGTCTGCAGTCTTGGATCTCTAGACAGACACTATTTTCCATGCCTTGCTTTGGAACTTTGGGTCTCTGAAGTGCCCTCCTAACTCTGGAAACAACTCTGTTTGTTCCACCCAGACCACACTTATCATGGATACCAAGGGTGTCTCTTTTCCCATCGGTATGTGGGGAACCTGATCAGTCAGATGTTCTCTGCTGGATGTAGACCATGAGGTGGGGGCTCGAGAGGGCTGTTGAACTTAACGGTGAAGTCATGGACTCTGGTTGCTCACTTTTCTCCATGGTTTTGTCTTCATCCAGTTGTTTACTCTTTGCATGTAATGGGCTCCCCTGGGGCAGGACCCCACTCCTCTAGCATAGGTCTGCCCTCTCTTGTGGTACGAGCACTGCTCTGTATCTGCTCCCTCACAGGGTGAAGTGCACTCAGTGTGGGTCTGACTCATTAATATTTTTCATTATATATATTTTTAGTTCATTAGTGTCTGTGTATAGTACACAATGGTTACATTCTTTGTGGAGAGTTGGCACATGTACATAACATCTTCATTTCTTTTTTCATCTCTTTATGTTTACTCCCTTACCACTCTAGCCTCCACCCATACTTTGGTCCTCTTCCTTTTTTTCTTTTTTTTGGACATGTTTGCAATGCATAATGTTCACATTCCTTGTGTGGAGTTAATGTATGTACATAACACATGCTAATTCCTTTTTTTCATCACTCATCCCTTCTTTATCTTTCCCCTTCCTCCATCCCTTGATCATCTTCCCCTTTGTGAACAATTTATCTCCCTAGTTAACAGTATATCTTTTATTTTACCTTTATATTTTACTCTATATTTATCATATAAGAGAAACAATGTGATAGTTAAGCTTGTGTCTGACTCATTAATCTTACACTGCTCATTTTCAATAGTTTAATTCATCCAAGACCTTACTTTGTTATTTCCATGTGTGTTATGACTTAGATCTTGACTGTGCTTCAAACTTCTCATGTGTGTGGAAGCTAATTTGATCATAGGTGCTTTGATCATAGATAGATTCATCCACTAATGAATTCATACCTTGCCATGTTGTTAGGAGGTAGGATCTAGTCAAAATGAGGTAGGTCTTTTGGGGTATAACCTGGAAGGACACATCTGTCTTCTCTCTCTACTTCCTGTCCACCATGACTTGAGCCACTCTTCTCCTCTAGACCCTCCCACCATGTTGTTTCTGCCTCAGGGACAGCTGATGAGGGATTTTAACAGTTAGCCAAAACAAACCTCTCTTCCTCCAGTTTGCAGGCCTTGGGTGTTTTGTCCCAGCCACAGGAAAAGTGACTAAGACAATATTCAGTATACTGTTATCAAAATATTATGTTTAAAACTAAAGGTAATATGCTGTAAATTTTCCTTTGTGAATTTGAGTAGTCATATAGAGATTAGGCTTAGTTTTTGTTTATAGAAATGTGTAGTAAGCTTTTTAAGACAGTTACTTAAACTGAGAGAAGCTTGAATTACATATGCTTCAAAGTTTGATCAGAAAAAAATGGATGCCTATGTAGAAGTTTTAAGACCAGGAAACCTAGAGTTCCCAATTTACAAAGAAGCAGCTGACCATGATGTTATCTGAGCACATCACTGTGGAGTGATTCTGAGGAAGATACCCTGAAATCTCAAGCAAAACTCACATCTGTCATCTGCCCTTACACATGTGTCTGACTTCATGCCTCTCACCTTGAATCATCACGTCTGTTCTAATTGGAAGAATGTAACCAGAGTCCTGCAGACAATGGGGTCCCAAAGCTATGGCTGCCAGTCTTCACAGAAGGAAGGCAAACTCATAAAATAGGTTATTTTTATGACACTTCACTTCATCTCTTTTCATCTAAAACCAAATGAGCCAAATCAAACGGCACCAGACATTCCTACTCTAAAGCCTGATAGGTACTGATTTCTTCATCACAGAAAAATCTGAAAGGTCTGAACTTTGTTGGGAAGGAAATCATGGAGAGAGTTTGTCAGCATCAATGGAAGCTAATATTTATTCTTGAGCTAAATAATAATAATAATAATAATAATAAAGAATCTCAGTTCCTTCTGGAGTATCTAGGATGCATCTATTGCTAATACATAGCTTTTATTGTTTTTTGAAAGTATTAAATATCTACTTCAAACTAAGAATTCTGCTAAAGTCTCAAGTAATTTGTTAAATAGTCGCAAACTTGTCTGTGATGTATTGTTCTTGCTTTTTCTAGCTGTTTAACAGTACTATTAGCGAGATCCAGTGCTGTTAAGAGAAAATTACCCAAATCCAATAGCTTATTTTGCCATATTTGCTCTATATATGCCTGATTCCAAACATCTTGTTCTTTGACAGTACAATGAGTATAGTAATGTAATATATTCTTAAAGTCAAATAACCTCATAAGAAAATAAGCATTAAAAGAATTTAAAGAAACGAACATAAAATTCAGACCAGACGGCCATGGTCTCTGGTCTTTTTTGATCAAGAAACTAATTATTATTTTATGAGAAGTTGGCATTTTTAACAACCACAACCACATACTGATGGTTAAAATACAAATCAAGAGAAACAAAACACTCAGGAAAATTGATTTGTCATCAATGTATAGAATAAATGCATATGTAGACATGGTTTAGCACTTGTGTTTAACCCTAAAGATAATTTAGGAAATAACTCTTTAAAGCTTTTTACCTCTCCTGACATGAGGCTCAAAGAAGTAAACTTCAGTTAGAGTGCTTCTCAGGAACTTCACTTAACCACTATCAGTTGGTTTCTCCTCAATTGAACCATAAGGAAAAATATACTTTAAGACACTTCAGCTGGGGCTTTCTGTCCCACTGCCTGGTGCCATCCAGGAATATAAAAGCTCAATCTTTTTTTGACCTCAGATTAATGAGGCAGACGAAAATGTTATAAAGAGAACTTTAATTCCTTCTCATATTTTCCTCATGAATTGCTCATGGCATGATTCCCTTGCAATAATACAAAGGTAATTTAATAATCCAAAATGAAAAGTCTGGCATGTTAAAGATTCACTTTTTTTGGAGAAATGCTGAATATTTAAAGGTAATGCTAAAAATTTAAAGGTAAGGCTATCCCATTCAAATCCTTGACAAAAAAGGTGAACTTTCCAATTTGTTTCTAGAATGCTAAATATAGGTAACATAAAATTGGAGAAGGTATGGAATGAGTTGAAGAGTGCAAACAAGGTTGTCTTATGCTCCCTGAGCACTTCAATACATTAAACATATCTGAAAATACTTGAATACTCCTTGACCTAAGATTGAGTCAATATAAGACTCTTGAAATTATTAACACAAATAGTCCTCTGTCTGGAATTTTATGTTCATAAATATGCACTCATTCCTAGATTAGTTTGATACCGGAGAAAAGGCAACAAGTAGGAATGAGTAGGAAAGGGTTTTAATTAATAATGATTCATTTTATGAATGATACACAGTGAACCACAACATAAGCTAAAGTCTAAATCACAGTTTTTGAAGTAATAATTTATGGGAGCTATATATTGGAATTGATTTTCTATCTCTAATTAGAATTACAAATGCTTAAATGAAGTTATTTTATATTTTCATATTTAATTAGTTCATGTTGGAGACTGTAAATAGATTTTTGCTTAAGATGCAAAGCTGTCAAATTGACTGTAATGAAGTCATTCTTTCTTGTGAATTTGTAACCAAGCGATCTTAGTTTCCATTTTCTACAGAAAAATATACTCCAAGAATTTTAGTCTCACCTTTGAGATTTCTGGAGCCAGTTAATAATATTTTCTTCATCTCGACTTAGATTCAGAACTGATCAAAAATTAAAACTTGGAAAACAGATGGAAATTTAAATAACAACTTTATTACTGAAGAAGCAGATTAGGGAATGTGGCATTAAACCTGCCTTCAAAGGCTCCCAGACCCTTTATCCCTGAGCAGCGAGATCCACACCCCCAGGAACAACCTGGGATGCAGGCTCTACCCAGCACTGGAGCTCATCTGAATACACAGAAGCAAAAGGAAAACAGTAAATAAAATGTCTCCTAAATTCAGATGAAAGAGTTAAGATGACTCTTCCCAGTCTGTACTCTGAGAAGGAAGAAGTGATGGGTCAGAGAAATAGGCAGAGGTGCTGTGTTAGCAGAAACACTCTATGTGGGAAAATGAGGAGTACAATACCACCCCCACCTCCAAAATTGGCACTGGAGTGAGGAATCAATGAGAGCATATGGCTTCCAGTTTGGCAGTCTGCATTCATCTTTCTCTATTACAATATATATGTCTCTTCTGCCATGCACTATGCACAAGTAATATGCATTCTATTTTCATAAAGTATTTACCTGTTTTTCTCTTAGTATTCTACAGCCCAGTGTAAAAGCATATGGTACCGACTCCACCATGAAGGATTTTAATCCCACATTAGAGATGTATAGATAGATGGATGAGAGAAAGAATGAATATATGTACACTTAGACATATAGTTACATGCAAAAAGAGAAAATGAGGATGTTGTCCCCTTAAAGCCTCGTGCAGTCAAGGAGGTGGCTGAATCTAGCAATCGTGATTGGTTTGTTGTCTAGCATTGGGACTGGTGGTGAGAGTGCTGCACGCATCCAACTTTTGATAGCCAGGATAATATATAAGAGAAGGAAGGGGGTGTGTCTTCCTGTTTTGACTTTTCCCTCTTGTCACTTACAGCCACCATGAACAGCTGCCACTAGGCCACCTGCCTTGGAGCCAGCTGAATATGGGCTGAAACCTCCAAAAACCATAAACTAAATAAATCTTTCCTTGCTTCACTTTGGGAGTCAGGTACTTTCTCTCAACAATGAGAGAAAAGTAATCAAGATGGGGATACACAAAAAAACAGATTTAAGAAAATTTTTCATTTGAAACTACTACATTTGGTCTAATCTTTTGTATTATCAAACGAAAAAGGATTGCACTACATATAATAACAAAAAATAGTTGCTAAGTAATAACAGTTACTAAGCAATCATGTGTTACGGTTTTATCATTAATGCAGAAAGTGAGTGGATCCCATTTTTTTAGCTAAGCAGTGAAATCATGAACTTCTATTTTTATCTCTTAATCAATTTTCTTGGTCTTTCTGCTTTTAGAGACTTCTGATAATTTTCATGACAGAGAGAAATGTTTAACCACCATAACATACTGACAGGGTATACCCAGATTTATGTCATATCATAGTTGTGAGAATTTTATTTCCTAACTCTTCTCAAAAGGAAAAAGTGTATCAGTAGCAGCATCCCCCTCACACACACTTTTGCGAGGTCTTTCTTTCATCATGTGTATCAAGCATACACTCTGTTAGCTAAAGTCAGACAACTTCAGTGTCTGTTCAGTGATGGTGGACATCAACAGTCCCAGCACTCAGGACGCTGAAGTAAGAGAACTGCAGCTAGTTTAGGGCAATCTGGGCTACAGAGTGAGTTCAAGCTAAGCCTAGAATACACAGGGAGATGGTGTCCTTATAAAAAGCTAATAATCATGATAATATGATGATGATGATATTAAAAATTTAAAAATATAGCCAAGTAGCTTGTTATCATCAACATAAGGAAACATCTCTATTTTGACTGCATCCAAAATGCCTTCCTGTTTCTCAACAGAAAGCAGAACAGATAAATTTGTAGTCTGGTATGTTATGTTCATCAAAACAATAGATACTTGCAACTCAGAAAGAAGAAATCTAGTTTTGCAATTCATTATTTACAGTTCTCTTTGTTGAAGGTCATTATTGAGTTCTGTGCCTCAAGTATCCTAAATTAATAAGCCTGTTCTCTTTTGGGGTTGAGAATGCAAAAGCAATCCAAATAAAGAAATATTTCTCTTTCTTCAAAAAGGTTTTACTCAATGGAAAAAAATCTGTTCTTATCTCCTTTCTTGACAGGCACTGAGAAAATCCATAGCAACCAGTTTCAAGCCATCTAAATAAGGTTGTTCGAAGGAAATCCTATTACAGATATTGTCTCTTTCCTGAACTGCATTTCTTTCCATAATTATGCATGAAAACAGACCTTGCATCACAGGTACAACTCATAAAACATAAGCTGAAATATAGGATCCAAACTTTAAAAGGTCTCAAATATTTCTGCCTCAACAGCCTCTATTTCCTCCACTTGCTTCTCTATAAATAACTATCCATATGTTCTTCTGGGAAAAACATGTAAGAGCAACACGTGTTTCTGCTCAGAACAGCTTGGCAATTATTTACTTCAAGGCAAAAGAAAATAAATTAAATAAAATTTGTTGGGAAATTTTCTTCATCAATGAATGCAAAGAATTTGATGGAGTCCTTTGCAATGCTAATTTCACATTCAATTTAAAAGTTTACTAATGATTTCTGAGGCAAAAGGATTGGATTGCCACACGTTCGAGACCTGCTTTAGTTTCGTAATAAGTTCAAGGTGAACCTGGATGACATAGCAAGACTCTGTTTTAAACAAACAAACCGAAACAAAATAAACAGACAAATCTAACGATTTCACCAACAATAACTGATTCTGCAGAAGAAAACAACGACAATATAACAGTAATATATTTTCCTACCAAGGAAGTACTGACGCCTATTGAAACCTCAGAGATGAAAACATTTCTTTATATTTATTAAAAGCTAAAGGTTGAAGGGATAAAAACCAAAACAATGTAGAAACATCAGTAAAAGACAACCTTACTAGCAAATGTAATTATTTAGGAAATTCCTGAAGATTGACCCTGCAGCCAGTAGAGAGGTACGGCAGGGAAACTATGTGAGCAAGGGAAGATGGTGCGGAGTACAGGTGATGCATAATGCAGAGCCACCTGCCTTCCAGAAAAGCAATTTGGACTCAAACCAGACCCACAGGGATGGAAAGTTATTATTAATGGATGGCCGGTTTTTGGGCTGTCTCTGATTACGGGTGCAAGAAAGGTGCTGCAGGCTGGCCTTGGTAGCTAATGTTTTCATCCCATTAGATGTTACTTGGTTAATCCAAGACTGCTCAGACACACATACTTTCTTTTCACTTCAATTGCCTAGATTGATTGTTAGAAAACAAGGCAGAATCCAACCATCTGTTTCACTTAAAATTTAAATTTTTAAAAATCTGAAAAAAAAATTAGTGTGACACATACTGGAACCCAAATTTTGCCTAGATAGTGAGAAATTATTAACATGTAAGTGAATTTTTAAGCAAAAGGAAAACCTCTAATTCAAACTTTGAATAAACATGATTTGATTCTATGCAAAAAAGTTAATGAAGAAAGATTAATCTTTCTCCAACTCTCCAAAGTCAGAGATCACTAATTAACAACTTACTCTAGTTTTATTTAGACTAATACAAAACCTTGGCATGTTTATAGCATTATTTTAAGTTAAATTCATATATATATATATACTTTTTAAAAGATTAATAATTCACATCACCCAGGAAGTTTCCTTCCAACTCTTAATATCTTTTCATGTTCCACAAAGATAATCTAAAATGGGAGAATTTTAAGGGAGTTAATTAGAGAATGGGATTATTTCAAAGCATCATTTTTAAGAAGCATTGTAGAAGATAAGATTTTATTCAGAGAAACCTGTGAAAACACACATTGAATTTACTTTCTACTTAATCGGTAATTCTATTTAGCATTTTGCAGCCTGAAGCTTCAATGCAAATTGCAAACTGTCTTATTTCTGAGTCTCATCTTTTCATGCTGTGTTACTCCTGAAATCCATCTAGATGGAAACACCAGTTTGGTTTTTAAAAATAGTATTGTGAAAATGTTAAAAATATATATATATACAGAAGAAAGCATTGGTCGACATTCAGAAATATGTGTATTTCAAACATAAGAAATTATAGATTTAAACCATTAACCTCTTTTCCAAGATTATCTAGTTAAAGATTCTCCTATAAAAAGGCAATAAAAGACACTTCTACTTCAGTGCGATATTTGGAAGATACCACCAAAGTGGTATACTTTATATAGCATATGCTTACAACTGCAATATTGGCTTCAAAGCCAAACAAAATTCAGAGTTCCAACTCCTGTATATTGAGTTCAAGGTCATCATTAGTAAGGAGGATACGAAGAGATTTTATAAGCTATCTGCTAAAATTACACCAAATAATATGCACATACATATAATCAACAATGGTTGACTATTATAATTCTGGCTAATCTAATTATTAAACTGTTGCACATGTTTTAGAAACACAGCTGATTAGCTACTTTGAGTTATTTTTTCAACTGATCAATTCAAATTTTAGGCAAAACATAATATTTGTTTTGGGTGCATAAGTTCACATGAAATCTAGGAACAAACCTTCCAGGAAATCTAGGAAAAAACCAACAAAAATTAAAGCATGTCTACTTATGCCACTGTAAGAAATAATAAATTTGGGATTAACCCAAGGGTTTCTGTTGCATCCAAGGGACATTTAAATTGACAGGAAACAAAGGTCAGCACTCTCAGTGGAATGGGATTTAAGATTAGGCTTTCTACACTGCTGGAAACTGCTTATAGGGGTTGTGCTTCTGCTTTCATTTTTGTTTAATGCAAACCATTCTGCCAATAATTACTTTTTAATTCTTCAAAAGGAAATTTATTTTAGAATAATTGTGTTTAATATGGGCCTTGACCAATTGGCAGAAGCAAATATAACTTCTCTGGAGAAAATCACTCTCAACCAAAATTTCAAGTAAATCCCTCAGATGAAGTTCTGAGTACAAATAACTCACAATCAAAAGTTACAAAACATGAAGGAAACAAGGATTATAAGAAAAATATGCAGAAGTAACAGCAAGCACAAACAAGCAAGAAAGCAATTATCAAAAACTGATAATTACATTCTTTAAGAAATAAAGGAGAACTTAAATCATTTGGCTAGCTAGTAAGGCACTATAGAACATGATTTTAAAGGGAAACAAAATATTATGAAGCAAAACTACACTAACAAGAATTTACAAGTCAACAAAGGAATTAAATTCAGCTACAAAAGTAAATTTTGAACTGGAAGAAACGTTGTTCAGAAAACAATTTAGAGAGGCAGATAGAAAAGAAGCAAGGATTAAAGGGCATAGGCAGAAAGACAAAAAGGAAGGAGGGAAGGAAGCAAAGCAAAAAGAAAAAAGAAAAGAAAAGAAAAAAAGAAAAGAAAAGAAAAAAGAAAAGAAAAGAAAAGGCTACCAATTTCCAAATGATGACTCTAAGGATATAGTAGTAAAAATGGGAGCTAGGTAGTCATTAAAAATAGATTATATTATAGTTGAAAAGTTCTGGAATATAAAAAAACACTAATAATCAGCTCTTAAGTTATCAGTAAATATCAAGAGGATAAACAAAAATGAAACACAAGATGTCACATTTTTCTAAAACCATAAAGCAGGAAAAATAAAGGTTTTAAATAAGCCAAGGTAGAAAGATACATCAAATACAAAGGGAAGACAATTATATTGGTAGCCGACTTCACACTGGTAACAAGAATAAATGGATGTCTAGAATATTATCTTCAGTGTGCTGAGATGCAATTGCTCTAAACTTGAGAGTTTACATTCATCAGTGGAGAATTCAAGAAGCCAGATGCAACAGAGTACACCTATTATCCCAGCCACATGGGAGGCTTCCATGAGAGAATCAAAGTTCCAGGCCAGCCTGAGTAGTGTAGCAAGATCCTGTTGCAAAAATAAATACATAAAATGAAGTGCTGAGGGTGTAGTTAAATGGTAGAGCACTTGCATGGTATACAAGAACTGGGCTCAATCCCCACTACCAAAAAAGAGACAAAGTCTAACAATGAGAATATTCAGAACATTTTCATGCTGAGAATTAAGAAAAGGTTAAAGCTGTACTTCAGGAAGAGATTAATGATACTTGATAGAGACCTGAGGTGAAAGAATATTGGACAAAGGTACTGGTAAGTAGGTGAGCAAACCTAAATGACCATTTGGTGTAGAATAACACTGGGTATGTGGTGGGGAGCAGAACCTCAAATTTCATTATTGTCTCATAGAGTTAGGAAAGAGCTGAAACATTTCTGTGTTTATGAATTTTAGGCTGCTAGATTTATCAAATAAAGATATATTTTTATTCATTATTTACTCAAAAATAAAATTTAACTGTTTCCCAGATTTTATGTCAGTCCTATATCAATTTTTCCCAAAGGAAGAAAACATACTGTCGTATTTAAAGTATACAATGTTATAGTAATATTATAAAAATCATTTAATGTAATTTATAGCATATATAGTTTAAGAAGAAAATATGACAATTTTAAAAATGCACAAAAACCAGCCAATAATATTCAACAGTCGTTAATAAGAAACATCAAATGGAAATAGCTTATGTGTTGGTTCCAATCTGATCAAAAGTTCTATGAAAATACTTAGCAAGTCTTTTACTCAAAGTGACATTTTAAAAATCAGAAATAACATAAGAATGATTGCTTTCACTACTTCAACATTATATTAGAGATTCTAATCACCAGAAAAAGAAAAAAGAATATTAAAAGTAATTACAATTGGGATAGAAAAAAAAACAAATCATTTCTTCCCAGATTATATATTTAGTTAAAACATACCAAACAATATTCAAGTAATTGCTAGTCATAGGAGTATCATGATCTTCCTAGAAACTAAAATATAAATATTTTTAAATAAAAAGATGCTATCATCTCTAAATTTCTTGACATAGAGGGAAAAAATGGACTTCTCGACACAGTTACTTAGTTACCATATAGAAAGTAAATAAAAATAGATAGCTAGCTCATCACAAATAAATTCACTTTAAATATTTATAATCAAAAGAGAAATCTCTGAAACTGTTGGCATACTATCTTAGTTACTTTCTCATCACTGACACACAATACCTGGCACCCACAATTAAAAGATGAAATGATTATATTTTTTATTTTAAAAAGAAAAAAATGAAACAATTTCAAAACAATAGAAAAATAACAATAATTAATATATTGTGTATTGTTAGCTTCTGAGTAGTTACTCAAGGCACAAAATATAGGTATACAATATTGTCCAAGCAGTATTAGCAAGAATATTTCTTGCTAATTAGAAGTATTAGAAAGAATATTTCTTTTCAGTGAACTAAGAGAAACTAGCAGCATATCTTAACTTTTATATATATATATATACCTCTTCTCTTTCTTCCTTTCTCCTTTTCTCCATTACAGTTCCTCTTTCTTTTGAACAGTTTCTTCCCAGTTCACAATATTTATTGTACATTTTGGGTCCTATAAACTCAATCAGATTCTCACCCTAATGAGACTATGCAATGTTTACACATTGGTCTGATTTATTTCATTTATAAGCATGGTCTTGATTTCAATTCATTTACCTATAAAGTCTCAAGTTTATCCTTATTTATGGCTGAATATTATTCTGTTACATTAAAAAAAACACATCTTTTTATCCATTCCTCAGTTGATAGACATGTGGGTTTTCAAGATTTAGCTCTTACAAATTTCCAAGCTTTTACTACAAATTGAACTACTATAAACATGGGTGCACATATATAAATACCACTGTGGTGTGATATTTTTAATTCTTCTGGGAAAAAACCCAGGAAGGAAATATTTGGTTCAAATGGGACCTTTATTCCTACTTTATTGTGGAATCTCCACACTGATTTCCACAATGGTTGCACCAGTCTACACTCCCACCAACAGTGGAGGTTTCTTCTCCTCACAACCCTGCCAGCATTTGTTGTTGGTTGATTTCTTGACGTTTGCCATTCTTTCAGGAGGAAGATAGAATCTCAGTGTTGTTTTAACTTGTATCTCTCAAATGCCCAATGATGAACTTTTTTTCATACATCTATTTTCCATTTGTATTTCTTCATCTGAGAAGTGTGCATTCCTTTCAGATGTTCATTTTTGAATTGGGTCTTTGCATTTGGGGTTCTGATTTTTATCAATTATTTATATGTTCTAGATAGAAGTTCTTTCTCTGAGGAACAACTGACTACAATTTTTTCCCATTCTGTGGGTTGTCTTTTCACTTTGTTGGTGATTTCTTTTGTTGTGCAAAAGCTTTTTAGTAAGATGAGATCCTACTTGTTGATCTTCTGTAGTATTTCCCATGTCGTCTGGGTTTTATTCATGAGGTCCTTGCCTACATCTATGTCTTCAAGATTTCTTCCTATTTTTTCCTCAACTAGATTTACTTTTTCTGTCTCAATATTTAGATCTTTGATCCATTTTGGCCTTAGTTTAGTGCACTGTGATGGGCATGGATCTAGTTTTCATCTTCAGCATGTGGAAATCCAGTTTGTCCAGCACCATTTGTTGAAGAAGCTGTCTTTCTTCCAGAGTATATGTTTGGTCTCTTTCTCAAAGATAAAGTGGCTGAATGTCTTTGTAGTTGTGTCTTCATCTTCTGTTCCATTGATGCTCACGTCTGGCTTTTTACCAGTACCATGATGATTTTATCACTGTAGCTTTGTAGTATAATTTCAAGCCAGGGATTATAATATTCCCTGACTTGCCTTTGTTGCCCAGAATTGTTTTTGCTCTACTAGGTCTCTTTGTGTTCCCAATGAATTTTAGGTGTACTTTCTCTATTTCTGTGAGGTATGTTAATGGTATTTTGATTTGGATTGCATTAAATCTGAATACAAGTTTTGAGTGTGTGACCATTTTCCCTATTTTGGGATATCTTTCCATTTTCTGACATCCTCTTTGATCTCCTTTTCAGAGTATTAGAATTTTCCACGTGTAGATATTGATTTGAAACAGTTATATGTGCTTACAATTTATAGTGGTTGCAGTTCATAATTAACTGAGGGGCATGGCAGAGGGGCAATGGCAGTCAGGAAACAGCCAGAACAAGGGGTGAATGGAGATGGACCCTCCCAGACCATGTCTCAGTGACCCACCTCCTCCAACCAGGCTTCATCTCTCAAACCGCATGTCTTAGTTACTTTTTACTCGCTAAGACAAAACACCTGATGCCCAAAGTTATGGAAGGAAAGGTTTATTTCTTACAGTTCTTGGAGGTTTCAGTCCATATTCATTTGGCTCCAAGGCAGCATGGCATGGAGGGGAAGCCACTCATGGCCGCTACAAATAGCATGGCAGGGACGGGAAAGAGAGAGAGAGACAGACCTTCTTCTTGCCATTATATCATATCCTGGCTCCACCTCTGGATGGGTGAAACACACCACCAACCCAACTAGACAATGAATCAATCACAAATGCTAGATTTGGTCAAGTCCATAATTTATGAGGCTTGGGGGCCACTGACATAAACCATGACACCACTGATGAATCCACAGGTATGGGTATGATGAATATCATACCCAAATGATCCAATAACATCCCCAAAGCTACACCAATGATCACAAGAGGCTTTGGGGGCTATCTAGATAGAAACCGTAACACATACTATTCTAAAAAAAATATGTTCACAGCTTTAGATATGATTGCACCAAGCGAGATGTGGAGACCTAGTTGTCTCTTGTAACAAGACCCCCATTCCTCTTGTCTTGTCCTCACTCTGGCAAGGTATGCAACAGTGGGACAAGGGTGACTCAAGACTGAAGATCCCTCTGGCAGAGAGTGAGGAAGTCACAAAAGAAAGTAGTGGAAGCAGAGGTTTGTTTATAAAATGAGGAAGGCAGAGGCAAAGTTGCTCAGAAACCAGTTGCCTACAATGCAGAACTCTCAGGAGCTTTGCTATCTGGAGGGCTTTGCTTTGTCCATTCTTATAGGGGTTTTAAGCCAATCAGGGTCTTAGCCTTTGTTTAGGGGTTATGAGATCTTCACTGATTGGTGAACTCTAAGCCAATCAGCATCTTAGCTTTCGTGCCTGGATGAGTTGTTCCTGGAGTGAGCTGTTGACAGAGTGTGTCGTGGTTCTTGGAGTCTAGGACTTTCCAGTAAATACGTGGTGGTTCTAAACAGCAAAGATTTCACAAAGAGAAATTTTCAATACGGAGATCAACATTCCTATATCCATCTGTCACATCAGCTGTGCCATGCTAGCCACTTTATGTCCATCCCTTCCTATCTCCCCTTCTAACTGCTTCTACTAGAAGACACACAGTGTGCGTTCCATAATAGTAATTACAAATCTGACTACAGTGAAATTAAGAATTCTAATCACCAAAATTAAAAGGGCAAGCCATAAACTAGGAAATATTAGCTACATATACAATCCACAAGGCATATTATTTAAAAACTGCTTTAAAAGTCTATCAATCAATAAGGGAGAGAGAAACATTGAAATAGGCAAAGTTCATGGAGAAGGAAACATGAAAAATTCTCAGCTGCATGAATAATCAGTAAAATAAAATTAGAATCAAATCACAATAAAATTGCTGACCATACCAATAATAATGATAAATTTCAAGAAGTCAGATGATATCAAATGTTTGCAAAGTTGTGTATTAATGAAAATTTTTACCCATTGCTTGTGGGAGGGTAAATGGTATCAACTCCTTGGGCAAATTTGACTTTACCTGGTAAAGTGAAGTATATGAAAACTTTACAATCCAAAATTTCATTTCTGTACGTACATAATGAGAAACCCTTACACCTGTGTTTTAGAAACATTGTAAATCTACCAACAGCTCATCAGTAGTAAAGATCATGAACCATGCTTTCAAGCTCTTGGGTTGAAATCTCATGTATATTACATTTCAACTAAACCACAGTTGATGTGTTAGCAATTTTATATTCCAGTGTCACATTAGCTCATATTCAGATATAACATATTACTCCACATGAAGAAAATAGGAAATTCAAAATAAACACTTCAACTTTCTTATTATGAGGGTTTATTTTCTGCTATAGAAAGTATGGTTTTAGGGGTTTTTGTTACTAAGGATATGTTTGATTTGTTTGAGGCTGACACATATTATCATTAGGGACTTCATTTTTTTCTATTGGTCATAATTTCATTTTTCATTTTCTTCTCTTCCTTTATATTTCTGCTGCTGCCCAAGCCTCACCTCAGCATTTGTTCTTGACAAGAAGAGATGCATGGAATATGAATTATTTTGGTCAGAGTGCCTGCAACACCTTCAATTGTTTAGGACTAACTTCTGTTATCCTATCATGAAAAGCAGAGGAAATGGGAAACATAAGTCTGAGAATCTTGTAACTTAGTTTCTTAGGTGTGGAAAAAAATCCTTTGTCTGGGACAATTGGTAAGGGAAGTAATGACTGAGAAGCATATTTTTTTTAGCTAAGAAACCAAGTGATAGGTAAAGAAATTATTGTAAATGTGAAATGTGAGCTACCTACACAGTACAGCTTGGGTCTATCCATAATACAGAGTGAATCTCTGGATCTTGAGTTTCAAACAAAGAAAGGCAGAATAAAAAATGAGACAAAAATGGAAGAATGGCATTTTTGAAATGCTTATTAGATAAGGCATAAAAAATGTATTCCAAGGCCTGTGTTACAAAGATTTTACTCATAATTTCAGAGTAAAAAAATTGTTAAGCATGACTACACAAAAATGATAAGGTGCTGATTTATGTATAGACTGCAGAAAACAGCAGTTTTTTTGGTTAGACTACTCTATCATGCATTATAAAAAGGCTTTTCCTTTTTATTGTTTTGTTCAATAAATCTTCTTGTCTTCTAATCTTTAAATTGCTGGCTCAAGCTACAGACCATGCTCTCCTTGGTGAAATAAAGTCTATGAGAGAATCCCCTGGCACCAAACAAAATCCTGTATCAAGCACAAGTTTTTTCTATCCCTGTAGATCCTCAGTAAGAAGATTTACTGTGTCCTTACCAAAATACATTCGAGAAAATTCCACTAATATTTAAAGTAGTTGTAGCATGCATAAATATTCAAAGTATTTTCAACACTTTTAAATATTTTTGCACATACAGCACCAAACCAGTCACCTTTTCAATCAGGACAGATACAAGAAAGAAGGATAAGCAGGCAAAATGTCTAGAAAAACAGGTACCATTTTTATTATTGAGTCTGATCTATGAATTTAAAAAAGCAAACAATGAATAGCAGTTAGGAACAGCATGATTTGAAGAAAAATCGAATAAAGATATTCTAAGTCCTTAAACGTCTAAGGCCAAATCTTTGATAACTGGGAACTAGCAGGGCTATGGCCCAGAAGTGAGTGTGGAGAAAAGCACTTTCAGAGTTAGAGGAGCATGAGTCACCTGGAGCTGACCAATAGAAGAGGCAAGGACCCTTGGAGGCTAACCCTTCAGCAACATGCTTTTGCATGTACCAACTTTGAGAAAAAAGAGTTCTATCTGTGCTGTGCTCCAAACCTTTAAGTGTCAAACTAGTAAATACCAAAGATAAGTGTATATCAAAAAATAATCAGAAATGAATAGAAAACATTGAAAAAATAGGAATTCTGGCAGTGAATCTACAAAAACTAATTCCATCAATTTTTAAAGCAGAATAGAACCAATGGAAGTAGAATCAATGAGCTAGAATATACATATAACAATTTATCCAAAATGAAAAGAGTGGTATTAAGTTTAAAGCTATGAATATTAGTAGACACTGATATGTTGATTCCTACTGTTCAGCAATCCAGGAGAAAAGTAATCTACTTCATAGGTTATTGCTTGATGCATTATTCAATGTGTGTGTGTGTGTGTGTGTGTGTGTGTGTGTGTCTCTTTTTGAGACAGAGAGACAGGGTCTCACTATGCAGTTCAGGCTGACCACGCACTCATTTTGTAGCCTAGGCTGATCTCGAACTTGCAGTGGTCCTCAGACATAGCCTCCTAAGTGCTGGGATTATAGACCTGCGTACACCACCGTGCCCAGCTCTGCATTGTTCAATCTTAAGGTTTTATTTGGTTAAAAGTACACGGAGGCTGGACATGCCCAGGGCAGGCGGCTCAGGTTGGCCTGAAGACCTGGCGCAGACAAGTGGTGCTGGCCCAGAGCCTACCCGTGAGGCAGCATCCAGCTGCAGGTTCCTCTTGCTGTTACTGCTGCTGTTGCTCGGGGTGCAGTCAGGCTGACTGCCTCGCATTCTGTGTTGTGTGTGAGGTACAGGAGGTGCAGTGTGGGAAATCTTGGTGCAGCCTGCAGGTCCTGAAGGGTCTCCTTTGCAGCCTCTAGATTCACCATCAGAAGAACGTTGAATAACCAGTCAACTGAAGAAGAGGACAAAAATTGTACTAGAAATGTAAGATAGGATGCAAGTAATTATGTGAGAATTGAAGAGAAGCTAGCTAAATGTAATGAACATGAAAAAACCTGCAGTGATTTCCAGGCCTTTCAGAAGCATGAAATAAGAAATACTAGAGAGAAACTTTATCAATATGGGCAATGTGGGGAGGCCAACTCTGACTTAGTGAATAAATGCACCCTGGACACAAAACTTTTGCAGGTCAGAAAACTGTGAAAGCCTCCATAAACTCAGTGGTGTTCAGAATCATAAAATAAATCATGGTTTGGGGAATACATGTGTATACAAATACTGTGAGAATAGATTTATTTATTTATACCATATTGAAATATATGAAGAAAGATATCTTGGAGAAAAACTAAATATAACTAAAATATGTAAAAGCATTAGCTCTTAGTAATAGTTTTTAAAATTATAAACAATAATTCACACTAGGGAGACAACTTATGTATGCGGCAATGTGGGAAAGCATTCATTATACACAGTCACTAGAAAAGTCAAGAAAGTATTTACACTTGGATGAAACCCTGACAGGTAAGCAATGTGACCAAACATTCATTACACACATTCAGTGTCTATGTCATAGAAGAATTCATGATGTCAAGACACTATGTATGCAAGAAATGTGGGAAAGCACTCAGTCTACAGACATGAGAACTCACACTGTGGAGAAACCATATCTATGTGAGCAATGTGGTAAGAATTTTCAGATAAGTCTGCATTTTTTATATATGGAAGATTCCCCACTATGGAGAAATGTAAGCAATGTGGTAAATCTTTCAACCAATAGACTAATTGTCACATACAAAAAATAATTTACACTGTTAAGAAAACCTATGTATGTAAGCAATATGGAACAGAATTTGCTGAAAAGTCCACATTTTATAGACAGAACTCATACTAGGGAGAAATTATATATATATATATATATATATATATATATATATATATATATATATATATTGTGGGAAAGGATTTAGCATACTCAGTCATTGTTGACATAAAAGTATTGACAATGAGTACAAACTCTATGTGTGTGAACAATGTGGGAAAGCATACACTGGACAAAAATATTTTCAAATGCAGTGAGGAGAAACTTTAAGTTCATTGATAATGTGAGAAATCTTCAGCCAACATTACTCATTAGTCAGATGAAGGAATTCACTGAGAAGAAACTCTGTATGTATAAGCAATCTGGTAAAATATTCAATAGGTTAAAGTGCCATCAAATTCATAAAAGAAGGCATACTGGGATGAATCACACAAAGATTGCATGCAAGTTTTTCATTTTTTAGACATAAAAGAACCCACACCAGAGAGTAACTCTACGTTTATAAGAAGCATGTGAAAAATTCAGCTGCACAGTGTAAATGCCTGAATATGATCAGACTTGGCAGAAAGCTTACATAAATAATATGGAAAAGCATTTGGCACATACAAGTGTTGTCAAAAACATGAAGGAAGTCACACTGCGGTGAAACTAGAAATGTAAGCCTATTTTTAAAATTCTATGAAAACTACTCATGTAATGGAGTCTTGGAGAAATACTGTGAAAATTTTAATGTCAATATTTCTTCATTAATTTTCCAGAAAATATACTCCAACATAAAGATATCCTAAAGTGTATTCATTCTTTGTTTTTCAGTAAATCAATTATAAATATCTGATAATATATCTGTGGTCTTTAGCATAAAAATTTAGGTTGATATAATCATATATTTTTTGTATACTAGTATTGATGAGTTTAACATACAGTATCTTCTAATTAAACTAGGTAAATTTAAGTGCAGTTTTTACTTGTAACTAGGGTTAGTATTTATGTTGTATTCACTTTTTTATTGCTTGTATATTGAGAGAATACACCACCAAAAAATAAAATTTGTTAATTTTTTTTAATTGTTGGAATGGCCGACTAGCTTTGATTTATATTTTGTTGGTATATGTATACCATATCCTATGTAACAAAACATGTCTGTGAATTTGATGTTATACTTGATGGACAGTGACTCATGACCATGTAGTTGATGAGGGTAAATTGTTTTCACACAGGTTGTATATTAGCAATATTTTGTTTTTAATATCCTGATAAGATGTCTGCATATATTCCAGCATAATTGTATATTATATCAAGTACATAATTCTGCCTCATTTTCTTTCATGTTGGAGACAATATTATGAATTACATAAAATTTTGTAATTTCTTGTTGATAAAATTTTGCTTTTTGTGTTTCAAAAAAATAGTACATGGCATGGCACTGAAACAAGGCCAGCAGACTGCTATAGCTGCTGGTCTCAAACAGGAGCCTAAAGAGAATTCTTTCTGTGGTCTGTTGGCCATTTGAGAACTTTGGAAATGGAATGGTCAATTCATCAGAAAGAAATAGCAGGTGAGTATGGAAGACTTTTGGGGGCCTGCAAGTGAGAGACCCTGGCGCCTCAGGACCTGCACCACGCGGTTGACTCGGGGTGCCTGGAGAACAAGGAGCTCCTCCCCTCTCTGGGTGGCCGCTGGGAGGCTGCCAGCGCGTGGGCTGAGAATTGAACACCTCATGTCATCCTGTCCCCTGTTCTGTGGCCCCCCCTTAGCAAGTGAGAGCCAGTTAACTACACATCTTTTGAAAAGATTGGCTATGTTATTTAGTATGAGCTCCCCATATGCAAAGATATAGACAACCATTTGGAAGAAAACAAGAGACAATATGACAGATAGTGAAGATCTCTGGTTGTCTAGCTTTGAATTTTATGCTTTCTTATGTCCCATTCGGTTCTGTTTTGCTGTGTTTAATTTTACCCCCTTTAAAATAAAATTTAAAGAAACTATTTTGGAAAAAAATAGTACATGGAAACCCTCAAAAGTAACCTTTCAAGGAACAAAATATGTACTCTCTAATCGAGTAAGTGAGGGACCAGGCTAGCATGGGAAAATATGTAAAAGAAATCAGTCTGCAAATGAAATTACACAGAAAAAATAAAGATAGAAATTTAATACAAATCTAAATATATTAATAAATATGGTAAATGTAAATGAACTGAATTTGCATTGGCAGAGCTTATCAGAAAAGGCAAAGACTTAGCATTTTTATTTTGTATCAGCTAATTGCAGTTAGTTTTTGCATGAATGTTCAACAGCCATCTCATTTTCAACTAGTGAGCTCAAGTGAGGTGCTGAACTTTTGACACTATCACAGAAGCCTTACATAATTTCATTGTTATAAGTTCACAATTTCCACTCCTCTAGGGTATTTCAGTTCCTAAAATCACAGGCAGCAATATTTAGAGATGATGGTCTTGAGAAACGTGAGTGTTCCTGTGAGAGCTGATTATAGTTTTAGGCTCTTTCGGGAGCTAAAGTCAGAAAAATGCACTTCTTAAGAGGAAAAAAAATATCCACTGTAAAGCATGAATTCATATCAAAAGTTCCTATTCAGACTTAAGTTAGTATTACCTTTTCTCTTATTCTAAAACTTTTGGTTCCTAATAACATTAACACACTTCCTACATTTTATTTTACTAAGAGAACACCGATTCCAGTATTATAACAGAATAATTACTAAAATTATTTTTTCAACTTTCAAATATATCATTTAACTTTAGAGTAACTTACTAAGAATTTATGTTAAACTTACTGGAATTTAAAGTCATATTGCATAAATAAAGGGCCCTGAAATGAATGATCCTATATAAATATCTTTTTGTATTTTTATTAGAATTCCTTTGAAACAGGTTATTATCAACCAAATTTCTAGGTCAAAAAATGAAAGTGTTTACTAGGAATTGTATACGTTCTCTTCATAAGCATCATACCATTTTGCTAGCAACATACAAGAGCTCCTGCCCCTTCCCAGGTTTGGCTGAAGAGCATGCTGTCCAATTAGATCTCTTGTAAATCTAATAAAAACAAAAACTCATTATAGTATCTATTTGCAGTTTACTTATTGAGAACAAAATTGACAATCTTTTCATCTATTTAAGGTTCATTTCCCTCTCATTTTGTAAGTTATTCATTTTTCCCTAAACTTATAATTTCTCATCTCTGTTGTTCAAACTGCTATATCATACTCATTAATTGTACATTTTTTCTCTGGTTTATCACTTACATTTGATTTTGTTCATGGTGCTTTCATTACACTATTTTTAGGTAATCATTTATACACTTGTATTTCTTTTACTGCATCCTATTTTAATTGCATTTCAGAGAAACCTCACTTCCTTCTAATATAGTACTCATGACTCTTCTTTAAGAAATTATGTATCTGACTCATTTTCAATTTATTTTGAAGTATGGTATGAGAATACATCCAATTTTATCTTTTGCTATGTCTATCTAGTTATCCCAATATCACTTACTATTGAGCTACTTTATTGAGGTACAAGTGACATGTAAAACTGTTCACATTTAATGTACAGACTCAAGAGTCACGTTCTGGAGGTCATAAACATGCCCTTCACACGTCAAAATTCCTCCTATCTCCTTCATTATATCACTTTTTGTATGTAGTGAGAACACTAAACATATGATCTATGCAAAGAAGATAAAATAGCTCACTACACAAGTATGCACAGGTCCCTAAGACCTTCAGAGTGTCTGCAAGATCAAAACTATTTTCATAATTTTTAAAATTTGATTTGACTTCTTTCACTGCTTCTGCATTTGCATGAACAAAATTATGGGTAAAACTGGTAGCAATTTCTCATAGATCAAGGAGTCCTTTGACCACACTTTTTTTAAAAAATAATTTTATTTAAAGAGAAACAAAACAAAACAGAATAAAGGGTAGCAACAATACAGTATTCCAAGGAAAAGAACAACAACAAAAAAAAAAGCCTAAGAAATTATTGCTTGACAAATTACATGCTGACTTCTTGGAAATAGTTGTTTAATTTACAAAGTTAAAACATGTAAAGTAGACATTCAAACAGTGAGACTGTTAACAGTTCTGCTCCACAATCTGACAAAAACAGCAATATGGTCATCCATCTTACCCACTCAAATATACATGCAATTATATCAAAAGGGTAGAATTAAACACAACAAAACAGAGCAAAGCAGATCACAAGAAAGCAATATAAGAGATAAAAATTTCAAAACTAGACAATTGGAAATATTCACTCTCTATCATATTGACTATTGTTTTCTTCCAAATAGTTGTCCATATTGTCACATACAGGGAATTCACATGAAACAACCTTGTATGGAATTGATCTGAGCAGGATGAGGAGGGCATTTCAGGTCTTCAAGACCAGACATTAGGGAAGCCAAGAATGGCTGTCATAGTGTCTCTCATTCTCATCAAAACAGCTGTCCATACCTTAATGTATGTTGAACTTAAACAAGGCAAAGCAAGCTAAGATCACTTTGAACAAAAAGTGCTAGTTTTGCTGGACTTCACATCATGACATTATGGAATCAGCACTGGGTATTGTAGTGTCTCTTTTTCTTCAAAGTAGTTGTTCATTTCAATATGTGTTATATAGTTGGGTCTCGTAAACTGTTTATAAGCTCTACACATGCATGACTCTCTACTTGTATATCTATCATTTCTGTATTAGCAGGAAAAACAAAACAAAGCAAGATAAAAACAAAACAATTCCTAAAAAACCATGAGGCAGAAAAGTCACATAAAACTGCAATACAAGGTGATCTACAATGGTTACCATGGTGTCTCAGCAGTGTATAACAAAATTAATAAAAACGAAGCATTGGAGATATTATAAGACTTCAAAAGCAAGTAATGATCAAACCAGAGTGGGTATCTTAGTGAATCTTGTCATCTTCAGTGTAGTTGCCTATACTCTTAGACTTGATGCTATCCATCATAACAGATTTAAATAAAATCAGTCAATACAAGGTAGCAATCTAACAAACCAGATTCAAATAAGATCAGGCATAATAAGACAGTATAAGTTATAAAGGGCGTCAGATTAAGTTGATAGGAAAATTAGGGATGATTACCATAATATGTGCTCTTATTTTTGGGATAGCTGACCATGTCCTCAAGACTAGTGTAAGCAGACAAACTGGAACAGCATGTGATCCATCCAAGCAGAGTGGTAAGAATAATGTAAATTTTAAATCTTGTTACCCCATTAACAGTATCCTCTGCCTCCATTTTTTAGACAATTTCTCCCCTTTCACTCCCATGGGGTGCACTGCTTGTTTTGGGTCCCACTGCCTCCCTATAGAGAGCATCTCAATGGACCCTATCTTCTGATCTACTCTGCCTGTGTTTCTCTCTGTTACTATTTCGAGACCCTCTATACTAGAGATTATAGCCAATATTCTCTGCCTCATTTCTGCTATTCTATTTTTCTGCCATTGATAGTCTATTTTTCTCTTCTACTCCACTGTCTGCCTCATTCACTGAGGCCTCTCTGCCACTGTTCCTGAAATGCTCATATTCCTG